>CACRXK020015439.1:0-12209 GCA_902702795.2 Paramuricea clavata
CGGACATGCGGACGGACATGCGGACGGACATGCGGACGGACATGCGGACGGACATGCGGACGGACATGCGGACGGACATGCGGACGGACACGCGGACGGACGGACCGAAGGACGAAAAGGATAAAATTTGGATGCGGACAAAAATGATAAAATGCCGACTGTTCCATTGCCCTAACATAATTCGTTATTTCGGAGACACAATTCATAGACTTAGTACACGGTAAATTCCAGCTGGAGTTTCAGCCGCTTGCCGAAAATGCATTTTAGTTAATAGTATATGCAAGGTCATAGAGAATTGTGCTGGGTTTTTTCTCCCCGTAGTAAAATACCATTACGGTGGTGTTGATTTCTGGATGAAAACAGCATGAATGCAACATAATAATATAAGAAATGCACAAAGCTAGTGCTGATGCCTTACCCGCGATATATTTTACGGAAATCCCAACGCAAAAATATATAACAACAAGGTAATTACAACAGGGTGTTACGCCAATGTAATAATCAATATTAAAATACATGTAGTTATGGAAGGCAGGTGCTTTGCTGCAGTAAATAATTGCCCCAGGTATGAACCATGCTGAATAGTCAAATTAGCGAGCTAAAGAGTGACAATGACAAATAGTGACAAAGCAAATATAGTGATTTTAAAGAAATTTCTATAAATGTTTAAGACGTTTAGTGTTTACTGCTAGACGTACATCCAGGCTCTAAATAGTTACTGTACTTTCAAGAAAAATTAGCTAGATACATAGATGTTTATTTACCCTAATTACTACAAATGTTTTAAGCCCCGTTTACACTACACTCATTTTTGGCACGGCACTCTTAAATAATGGCACGCGGACCATTTTCTTGAAAAATCAGCATCGTTTACACTACAAATTTTGAATACGGCCCTACTCTTGAATACGGCCCGCTTAAATACTGCGCCCTTAAATCAAACTTTTAAAAAATGGAGGATGTAAAAACAGCAAATTCAGCACTTGTTTGGTATTTTTATGTGGGGCCATTCCCCCCCCCCCCTGGCGCCGCCACTGCTTTTTATGTTGTGAGGCGCTATTCGTTAGAATAGCGCTTCACAACATAAAAAGCAGTGGCGGCGCCAGGGGGTGGGATGGCCCCCAAATTTTTTTTGCCCCCCATTCCCCCCCCCCTCGAAAAAATTTGTTAGTCACTGAGAGCAACTAAAGGCTACACAAGCGTTTTGTCGTCATCGGAAAATGTATGGCTTATAAGTTGTCATTCATTAGTGAATGCGCGTATACATGAAACTGTCTTTTACAGTTTCAATATTAGTTTGTAAATCTCTGAATGGTAAAACTTGCCAATACTCCAATAATACGTTTCAAAAAAGACAAAAAAGCTTTAGATTTGCAAAGTTAAATTCAGTCTCAAACGTGTCTTTGCCCACACAGACCGGACGCGATTCGGCAACGCGACGCGAATTTTCAGTTTTCGAAAACAAATAAAACCGTCAACGGATAAAAATTTTACAAGGTATGCAGACCAAATAGCTAAAATTGCTAACTGGTCTGGAATATTTGAAAAACAATGAAAAATATTAAAGTTAAATATCATTGAAAACTGAAAATTCGCGTCGCGTTGCCAAATAGCGTCCGGTCAGTATGGACCTTAAGGTACTAATAAGATGAAAGCTAGTATCACGAAATTATTTGAATAAACCACATCGCATATATGGGGGGCGAATATCCTAAAGGGGGAGGGGGCGATATTCCTGGGGCATTCCGATATATAGAGCACAATTAAGTGTAAGTAGGGTTTGTTTTTGACGCCATCTTGTTCTCTTTTTCAAGGAATACGCATGCGTAATTAGTTTTAGGGCCGCGTGCTATATTTTGAGCGGGCCGAGACTACCTCCTTGAAGAGGTCTCGGCCCGTCAAACAATTATGGCACGCGGACCCTTAATTTTGCGTTTACACTGCGAAAAAGCCGAAAATTAAGAGTGCCGTGCCTAAAAATTTGGTCCGCGTGCCATTATTTAAGAGTGCCGTGCCAAAAATGAGTGTAGTGTAAACGGGGCTGTAAACGGGGCTTAAGTTGTTAATAAACAACAACATCAAGAAATCGGATTTTGTGCAAGGCTGCCAAGGCTGATATTCTATATTTTTAAATATTCTGGAGGAAACACAGTGAAGGTAATGCTATTAAAGATTAAAGATTAAAGGTTAGTTTTTATAGTGAATACTATTTATCAATACTGATTACTGTTGACTTAAATTAAGCTCGATTTTGATATACTGTGTCGGTGAAACGAGATCTTGATTGATCTTGCGATCAATGGACAATGGCGGATTTTCAAGAAAATCATTATTTTCAAACTAGGCCGTTTCAATTTTAATACGTTTTCGTTTCAACTGTGTCTTTAAAGGTTTATAACTATATATTTTGAAAGCTTCAAATGCGTGTGTTTTCATGCGCAGCAAGGCGAGATTTTGAAAATGTAATAGATATTTTTGAATTTCCGTGGCATAACAACAGTGTGTTGCGAACATTTTCTCGGCGAATTTTCTACTAACCTGAATATAAATCCAACTAAAATGTAGTCATTTTCACTAGCTTTCAAACCATCCGCGTTGGGGGTGTATGTCGTTAAATTTCGAATTAATATAAGCGGTTGAAACTCGTGCCTAAACCAGACATTATATTGTCCGACAGACTACGACCAGAATGTGTATTCCGACGGCAATTTTTACACCCTCGTTTAGGCAACGAATTCGCTCTCAATATTCTAGCTACAATATTATAGCTCGTACCAAAATGTAGCTGAATTCACCAACTATCTGACAATATACGTAAAATTATTGTAGCTGTAATATTCGCACAGATATAGTCAGGGACGCCGGAACGATAATAGGGCAAAGGGGGGCGGACGCACACCAAGGGCGCCTTTACGGAAAAATTTTTTTTCACTGCAAAATTTTTTGGCGACCCCCCCCCCCGTCGCCAAAAAATTTTCGGTCAGTGTACCATTTTAGGGGTCAAAAATTTTTTCCGGACATACAAAAATTTTCCGTGAAGCCAAAAATTTTTCCGGATATCTTAAATTTTCGCCATTTCTTCAAAATATTTTTCTAAATTCCAAAAATTTCCCCAAATTTTTATAAATATAAACTATAAATTACCTGAATCTCGTGATTTTCCTACAAAAAGCATCGTTGGAAATGTGATTTATCACGTATTATTTTACAACTAAAAGGGCACTTCTGCCCCCCCTGCCCCCCCTAGCAAAAGGCAAGGGGGGCAGCCGCCCCCCCTGCCCCCCCTGCCCCCCCTGTTCCGGCGTCCCTGGATATAGTCGAATAAAAGTCGTATGTTTATGTTGCATTAAACCACAGTTAATAACTGAGATTAAACTTTCTAATTATAATTCTGGTTTCAAATATATTGTTTACATTTTGTTACTTTGACCCCGTCGTTTAGACAACGTTTTCTCGCTCAATATTGTAGCTACAGGAATATAGGCATTACATATATATAAAATGTAGGCATTTTCACAAGCATTCAAACCATCTGCAGTGGGGGTGAATATCGTTAAATTTCGAATTAATATAAGCGGTTGAAACTCGTGCCTAAACCATACATTATATTGAGTTTGACTAATGGTCGAGGGTCGAGGGTAATAGGTCGAGGGCGAGGGTAGAATGTCGAGGGTCGAAAAAAATGTCGAGGGTCGAAAAAAATGTCGAGGGTCAATTTTTTGACTCTATAATTTGTTCACAATTTTTTAGCAACAGAATCAAATACTTACCATTACACATACGAATCACAATTAACTTGCTTTAGCCCAACGTCAATGTTTTAGCCCTATTATGGAATTTGCCATGGCGCAGAGTAAGTATGCTTCGCTATTAAACGCAAAGTTTAGTTTGAACAAACAGATATGTTTTATACGCCGAGTTATACTAACGAATAAACCCTATTTTGATCATTACGAACTGATCAAATTTCGATCGCTGCAGTCAACATGACATGCCATTTGATAAACATAACATAACCCTTTGCGACCTTTGTGCACTCATGATTTGTGCACTCACGATCCACAAAAGCGATATATATTACTGTAGCTATGGCATCGTGGCAAACGTTTACAGACGACAAATTGTCTCATGTGCATGCCTACGGCAGCTAGCAAACATTTTTCGCACAGATTATTTTCCGCTCGTGTTCTAATTTCTTGCGCCTATGCCTATGGCTCCTATCCTCTGGGCGAATTTGATTGCTGCGCGAATTTGAATACAAGTATTATTCCATGCATGGCTGGGGAATATAATTTAAAACCTGGGAATATTTCAACATTAATTTTAAGTTAATTGTTATATTTCCTGAGTTAGTTATCAGTCATTGGCGCAACAAATTCGCAGCAAAATGAAATATAACACTGACACGTCGAAGTGTCACCCCGGATATTGGGATTTGCATTCAGTTCTGGATCAAAACTTGCGAGAAATTGTCATTCGAACCTTACTTGCGATTAAACTTTGGTTAACGCATACACGTGCAGACGAGCTTTCTCTTAAAAACGTCTTCAGTTGCCGCATTGCTGCAGTAAGGTATAAAACTTGTGTTGAAATGGAAGTACTTCAGAACAGAATAGCAGAGGCTGGACTAAGGATTTCGTATAATCCTCCCGGCGATGGGCTATGTTTTTATTCGGCTGCTGGCTTTCAGTTGGGGTTGTCTTCCAGGACTGTGCGTAATATGGTGTTTGAGTACTTGGAGAGTAATCGTTATGATGTAAGTATAACTTTTTTTTATCCTAAGATTTAGTTTGATAATGATGTGATAAAAAATGTGACTGCTGTAAGCCTGGCTGTTAACTCAGGAAGCCTCGCATATATATTTCAGATGAGTTGTGCAGTCGTCCTTCTAAGTATTCTACTAATAAATCTAATGATTTGCAAGCTCAAACTGCGCTCGGATTTTATCATTCATTAAAAACTAAACACTGTCGACTATTTTAATACAGTTGTCTGATTCAAAGACAGTCGTTACACTAGCATAGTCAAACCTGAAATATTCTAGCCTACGGAAACTAGAAGTATCAATATTCAATAAAATAGGGTAGAATTAAATCATATATAAGGATATCATGCTTCGCTACGGTATATCACTCAATAATAATAAAATAGTCACCATCAAATTGAATTGAATTTGGTTTCCTGCAGAAAGATGGCAACGACCGAATGGATTACATTTGCGATGAAGACATTGGACATAAAAAGAAGCCTTCCTCTTGGAGCAGCGCTTTAGCCATGCTAAAAGAAAACTATGCCACGTCAATGATATTGAGGGCATTTGCTGAAGTGATTGGAAGGAGTGTTTTAATCCTGACAGCTAATGGGGTAGGCCACATCACATAATTTATTTTCTAAATTCCATGCAGTTGCTTTTTGCCTGATAGAAAAGCTTCAACAAAAAATTTCAACAACTATGATTGGAGAATGCATGGGGTTACTCACTTTTGGAGGGCGGATGTTTCGCTTTTATGTCCGCTTGTTATTTTTAAATTTCGTAGCTACTATAGCTACTGTTATAAACTCACTATGGTACTTGCATACAATGCGATTCTCAACTGACAACAACTCCGTTTGTCAATCTTTTCCCTCCTAATTCCTTAGCTTATATTATATATTCCATGCATCACGGCAAAGAAGCAGTATTTTAACTTTTACGCTTTATTAACATGCACCTTGGGTGCCAACGGAAATTCCCAACGCAACGGAAATTCCTTCGTTCTTGCAATTTTACACCAAATCATGGCATTAATGCGTAGACTTTCGCAAATTTCGTCATGAGGTCTGCTGAGCAGGCTAATTACCAGGTTATGTTGGTGGAGTATTAAAAATAATTGCTTGCCTGCAGGCCACGGCGGGAAACGAAACAGTGCGACCTTTGGAATACCACTAAGCCCAATGCTCTGCCAACTGAGGCTTCGCGGTCAGGTCGGTTATTAAGTGATATTTCGGAATTAAGTCTAGTTCCTTCAATACCAATGTATTCTGTAATCATGATTATTTTGCGCGTTGGTTTTATGTACTCAGGTGAATATGATGTTTCTGATGTTAGAGACCGATCATAAAGTAACTGCTAGGGTGGGCTGGACTGATTTGGGATGGGCCATGGAAAATCTTTGGGCAGTTTCGATGGGCTGCCAATTTTTTGGTTTGTCCACGGTTGGGCCACCAAACAAAAACCCATGTTAATTATATATTACATAAATATATTAATAATAAAAGTAAACAAAACTTTCCAAATCAGTCAAATGCAAATGATGCTATTGAAGCCAGTACTTTGGTTTATACAACAACAAGAAGTGGTCGAATCACAGCAAATACAACCAGCTGGAGAGCAACTCAGTATCGTAATTGGTGATGAATGTGTTGGTCAAGCTTGATGGAATTATTTTTGTCAATACAGTGTCAGTGTATATTTACAATGTTCATACCTGCATGTTTTTTTATTATAAAATTGTATTTTCCCAATTTAGATTGGGTGGGTGGGTCATGAAATAAATTTGGCAAGATTAGATGGGCTTTGAAATTTTTATCTACATCCTAAGATGGGTCACCAAATTTATTGGCAAAATTTGTGATTTACCTCCATCCTACCTAGCAGTTACTTTATGACCAATCCCTATACTCTGAGTATATATCCACGTCAGACAGGCTGAAACATTGCACCAACACGCAAAAAAAATTGACAACTGTTTTGAAAGACCAGAGGTAAACATCATTTCGAGGGCCAAGAGTTTCAATTTAGTTCAATATCATGTCACATCATGCACCCTATGTTTATAACGTCTGTAAATGAAGAATGCTTTTTTATTTCTACCTTTTTGATTCTGTATGAATGTGAAAATAATTTGCTTAATTTAAATGTTTATCCTGTTGCCTGCTCAACCGCAGAGCGGCTGGTGTTAGTGCATGTATATACGTTACGCGGTACTTTACGAATTAAATAGTTAGTGCTTCGACAAAAATATCCGTCGGTTCACAACTGGACGCATTATAACGGTTGTTAAGAAATAATTTCACACGATGAGGCAGATAGATGAAACTCGCTGACAGGTGTCTCAGTTCAATCACGCAAAGAACATACAGTATATATATGACTAATATGAGAATGATATACCGTATACTACGAATACTTTAAGGAAGCAATGTTGAGAAGGAAGCAATGTTGATGTAACTTAGATCCATGACTCGCTGACATGTGTCTCAGTTCAATCACACAAATAACACACAGTATATAAGAATGAATATACTACGAATACTTAATTTAGGAAGCAAAATTGAGAATCTGAATTTAATCACGCAAAAATATATAGAGTATGAACAATATACTGCGTTATGCACAGGAAGCCCAAGCGTTGATCTGTGTTTTAATTGATTATTTCACTACATTACACTAATGTGTCACATAATAATAATAATACTCCTATAGTCGAACATATAATAACAACAAATAAGTTGATTTGTATTTGTATGTTTTTCAGTTTATTTATTTAAGATCTATTATTAGCTTATATAACTTCGAACCTGACAGCCCGTTCGCAGAATACGCGCGGGATTTGAAATAGGGGCGGCAACAATATAAATACGTGACAAGGGATGAAACTCTTAAAGTTTGTCGTATTATGAATGCCCCGACTTGAGTGGACCGGTAATTATGCAATGAGTGTCGTGTCGAATAACGCCGCCAACATTTAAGCCCGTTTTCCACTTCAAGCGTAACGTACCGACACGTATCAAAACAAATTTTTGTTTGTTTTTCTTTTGGAATTGGATCAAAAAGGTGGTTGCAGGTATTCAGATCCTGGAATGCTGCGAAATGGCCCTGCTGACCTGTTGGGACATTTTATTGGGTGAACATCAATTGATGGGTGGAGTGAAATGAAATTTCGATTCAATGTGACTGATAGAATGGTATAGATAATGATGATTTTAGTGAATTATGTTATGATGATGCATGGACTGTGCTGATGTTGGTGAAGCTTGATTTATAACATAGATATAAAGTGATGATACTGGTGATATATGAGTTGTAAAATGATATGAAATATAAGTGATACATAAGTCTGAACATTCAAGCTAAAATGAGACATGAATAGTAAAACTGTGACGTGTATGACTCGATTGATTGTTTTTGTGAAAATCGCGCAGGCATAACCCGGGTGCGTTTATAATGTGAGATGTATTATGATGATGCCAAGACCTGGGTGAATGCCAATGTATCGCCACCCAGGTCAAGTCCCATGTGTTTTGTGTTCAAAACTAAGGTTATGTTCTCATCAGGCTCCAAGCATAACCGGGAAAGCACGTTTCGACCCCGCTAGCTGGTCTTGGAACTACGTGCCCGCATATAAATATTCATTTCTGTTCCCGTTTATATGAATTATACATGTATGACATGTGCTTGCGCGAAAAAATCTGTTGATTATTTCGCCTAGGAACAGTGTGAAAATTGGTTGAATTTGGTATGTATTCTTTGTAATGGGTGAAAATGATAAGAATCTCATGCGTAATGTGGTAATTTACGGTTACGGAATGTAAAAAATGAAATTTATTTACTGATAGATCGTACTTTGCGTGTAGGCAAGGCGAAAAGAATTTTTAATGGGCGAGGGGTTCTAGAATTACGTCGGGGGGGGGGGGACTGAGATGTGAGGGGTTGGGATGGGATTAGGGTGACCTAGTCGAATGACAATTTCTCGCAAGTTTTGATCTAGAACTGAATGCAAATCCCAACATCCGGGGTGACACTTCGACGTATCAGTGTTATATTTCATTTTGCTGCGAATTTGTTGCGCCAATGAGACATAACTAACTCAGGAAATATAACAATTAACTTAAAATTAATGTTGAAATATTCCCAGGTTTTAAATTATATTCCCCAGCCATGCATGGAATAATACTTGTATTCAAATTCGCGCAGCAATCAAATTCGCGCAGAGGAAAGGAGCCATAGGCATAGGCGCAAGAAATTAGAACACGAGCGGAAAGTAATCTGTGCGAAAAATGTTTGCTGCCGTAGGCATGCACATGAGACAATTTGTCGTCTGTAAACGTTTGCCACGATGCCATAGCTACAGTAATATATATCGCTTTTGTGGATCGTGAGTGCACAAATCATGAGTGCACAAAGGTCGCAAAGGGTTATGTTATGTTTATCAAATGGCATGTCATGTTGACTGCAGCGATCGAAATTTGATCAGTTCGTAATGATCAAAATAGGGTTTATTCGTTAGTATAACTCGGCGTATAAAACATATCTGTTTGTTCAAACTAAACTTTGCGTTTAATAGCGAAGCATACTTACTCTGCGCCATGGCAAATTCCATAATAGGGCTAAAACATTGACGTTGGGCTAAAGCAAGTTAATTGTGATTCGTATGTGTAATGGTAAGTATTTGATTCTGTTGCTAAAAAATTGTGAACAAATTATAGAGTCAAAAAATTGACCCTCGACATTTTTTTCGACCCTCGACATTTTTTTCGACCCTCGACATTCTACCCTCGCCCTCGACCTATTACCCTCAACCCTCGACCATTAGTCAAACTCACATTAGATTGTCCGACAGTAATTTTGACACCCTCAGCTCGTCACATGTAAGACAACGAATCACACAATGCAAGATAAACATATGACATTTATTCGACTATATCTGTGCGAATATTACAGGTATAATAATTTTAGGCATATTGTCAGATAGCTGGTGAATTCAGCTATATTTTGGTAGGAGCTAGAATATTGTAGCTACAATATTGAGCGAGAAAACGTTGTCTAAACGACGGGGTCAAAATCACACAATGTAAACAAAATTTGAAACCAGAATTATAGTTAGAAACTAAGTTTAATGCAACATAAACATATATGCCATTTATTCGACTATATCTGTGCGAATATTACAGGTACAATAATTTACGGATATTGTCAGATATCTGGTGCAATCAGCTACATTTTAGTAGGAGCTATATTCCTGTAGCTACAATATTGAGCGAGAAAACGTTGTCTAAACTACGGG
Source organism: Paramuricea clavata (assembly GCA_902702795.2). Lineage (NCBI taxonomy): Eukaryota > Metazoa > Cnidaria > Anthozoa > Malacalcyonacea > Plexauridae > Paramuricea > Paramuricea clavata. Next base: position 10,047 of record CACRXK020015439.1, read on the forward strand.
GTCAAAATCACACAATGTAAACAAAATTTGAAACCAGAATTATAATTAGAAAGTTTAATGCAACATAAACATATGACATTTTATAGTCGACTATATCTGTGCGAATATTACAGGTACAATAATTTTACGCATATTTAACAGTTATTCTACGAACTCGAGTCGAATATGGGGTCTCTGTAAAGAACGGAAACCGAAACGACCGAATCCGGAAACGACCGAAACCGGAAATGACCGAAACTGGAAATTCCTGTCTAATTTCCTGCCTAAAATTGCCTAAAATTTAGCCTGCTAGCAGGCTCATTGGTAGAAAGGTGAGCCTGCACTGAACCATGCGTTTTATTCATTCATCCCTTATAATAAACAAAGACTGTCAACTATATCAAATTGACGCACGGCGTGAAATGTACAACGACGAAATGTATAAAACAAGTGTGTAAACTCCAAAGATCGATAACATTTTTATATTTATCAACGTTTCGACCATATTTCAATCATCATCAGGATAAAGAAATGTATATAACAATAATACGAAGCATTAGCAAGCCGCACAATATATTAAATATAGGCTGCAGATAATACATTACGAGTTAATCAATACACATACAAATTAAAAGTCGAATAAAATACTACCATTGAATGCAATAATACTTGTACTACTTGTGATTGAAAGAACAATGTTTTGAATATTTGAAGCTATTAAAATGCAGTCAGATAAATTGGGATTTGGAATACGTCTAAATGAGCATGTATTTAATTTTTTCAAAATCAAGAGCGTGCCATTTTTAATAGTGGAAGCCGTATCGTATGTCAAATGAGAAAGTGAATGCAATATCGTTTTTATTAAATTAAACAAAACCGGCATGAACCGGCATTGTTCAGAAAGTTAATAATATGCAGGAAGATTATTAAATAATTGACAAAATTGTCAGCAGTTAAATAGTATACAACCTTACTTTCGGACGATATTTATCTAAATGTTATACCAGCGATCGAGCATCAACAATATAATCACAGATATAATTATTCGTTTTGCGGGAAATTTAGGTGGGAATTTCCGGTTTCGGTCGTTTCCGGATTCGGTCGTTTCGGTTTCCGTTCTTTACAGAGACCCTCTCACAGACTTTGCTTTTCGGATATTTTCAATATTTTTCTATTTCGTTTATGTTTTTATCTTCGCTCTTTCGGCCGATTATTTTTTCAAAAATATATATTTTTAACCATTTTAAATTTTAAAAATTTATTTGCTAACCTGAAAACAAATTGTGGGAGTTTTTTCATTGTGTGTTTTTAATCCTGTAAAGGTTATAAAAAGCGACAACTTGCCGTTTTCTCGTTTGCAAAACATCGTAAATTCAGTTTGGCCGCCATTTTGTTTTTCTCTACTAGCAGGATATGAGCTAATATCCTGCTTGTAGAGAACCAATCAGATTGCAGAATACCTCATATCCAGACCTTGTGTATATAATAATGTCAGATAGCTAGTGCAATCAGCTACATTTTGGTACGAGCTAGAATATTGTAGCTAGAATATTGAGCGAGAATTCGTTGCCTAAACGAGGGTGTAAAAATTGCCGTCGGAATACACATTCTTGTCGGACAATATAATGTCTGGTTTATGCACGAGTTTCAACCACTTATATTAATTCGAAATTTAACGATATTCACCCCTACTGCAGATGGTTTGAATGCTTGTGAAAATGCCTACATTTTATATATATGTAATGCCTATATTCCTGTAGCTACAATATTGAGCGAGAAAACGTTGTCTAAACGACGGGGTCAAAGTAACAAAATGTAAACAATATTTGAAACCAGAATTATAATTAGAAAGTTTAATGCAACATAAACATACGACTTTTATTCGACTATATCTGTGCGAATATTACAGCTACAATAATTTTACGTATATTGTTAGATAGTTGGTGAATTCAGCTACATTTTGGTACGAGCTATAATATTGTAGCTAGAATATTGAGAGCGAATTCGTTGCCTAAACGAGGGTGTAAAAATTGCCGTCGGAATACACATTCTAGTCGGAGTCTGTCGGACAATATAATGTCTGGTTTAGGCACGAGTTTCAACCGCTTATATTAATTCGAAATTTAACGACATACACCCCCAACGCGGATGGTTTGAAAGCTAGTGAAAATGACTACATTTTAG
>CACRXK020015440.1:0-12209 GCA_902702795.2 Paramuricea clavata
GACTGTATAAGGTGCTACATCACAGAATAGATGGCTACACTCAGTACAAAGAGCGAAAAATTGCATCAGATATGTATCAGATAAATAAAGCATAAACAACTATTAAACAGAAGCGGGTAAACGTTTGTACGGCGTTTACGAAGAAAATCACGTACCTTGCGAGACTAAAGAAATCAGTTGAGTCAAGAGCTCCTTGTGCACCTATCAATGTTTTCCCCCTGAGGGGGGGGGGGTGCGGGCAACCCAGGGGAATTTTGACATTTTTAAAATTTTGTCGTCAAAATCCCCACTGTTGGGCAAGGAATGGCTGTCAAAATTCCCCACTATATTCCTAAGAAAACAAGACACACATATGTTTTCCAATGCGAACATACAGTCTATACTGGTTTAAACTTGGTAAAAATTGAGACATTGTGTATAAAATACCTTTTTCGATGAAACTTGATCGTGCTTCTCCGCCATACTTGTTACCAGGCCTTTTAATGTCAAAACCGCGCAAACTTTCAAGATGGCGGATGTCAAAATTTCCCGACTCTGGGAGTTGATGCATAGGTCAAATTCCCCTCCCTGGTGCTTCATAGTGTGGTCAAAGTCCCCTGGGTCGCCCGCACCCCCCCCCCCCTCAGGGGGAAAACAATGATAGGTGCATTATTTAAATAAGAAAGACGAGGAGCTAGCCAATGTGTTATCGCCAACGTGTTATCGCCAATCGCTTGGCTCGCCAACAAGCTTTAAGAAAAAAAAGTAAGGAGGTACATGTAGCCAACGTGTACCGTCACGGACCTTGTCTTTGTTTACTGTCTAGCACAACGCCGTTGTCAACGGTGCGAACTCTTGTTCAGTGCAACGATAACTCTACCAGATCTTACGAGAATCAATCTGTAGTATTCTGTACACAGAACTGTTCAAAGCTTGTCAAAACTGCTTTAAACACTGCTTAACTGTGAAACTATTGAAATCTAAAGTGACATTATTCAACACATGTGAAAAGCTGAAAATAGACGTGACACTGGGAAAAGTCAAAGGTCAATGAGACTTGTTATTCAGTTATTGTGAACATGTCACAATTAGGTTAAAATGCGGAAGCGGATGGAACGGATCCACGGAACGGATATGCGGATAAAATACGGAACGGATGAGGATAAAATGCGTCCTTTTAATGATGTAACGACGTAGTGCTTATTATTCATAACATATCTTAAGGCGGTTTTGCAGTCCTCGCACGAAGCTCCTCGCTGCGAGTGGTTGCATCTAATTAAAATTAACTCTTAAGCATTGAGCATTGAGATTGGATGAAAGTGCTCATGCATGCACTCGCAGCGAGCTGCGAGGAGCTCCGTGCGAAGATTGGAAATCCGCCTTTATACAGCTATTTCAATTATATTTTTGGATAAATTTAGCATAGCAGTAGCCTCCTGGGGATGCTTTTAGCGACAGCTGCAAATGTATATGAAAATTTAGAATATGCAAAATTTGGTTGTTGGTGAAACAATTTAAATTTTAAATCGTCTCGTGTAGCATCACAATAAATAGATAAATTGCATCAGTTTCACAAGGCACGTTTCTGGTGTGTTAGGCTTGTTTCAAACGTCTCGCTACTCGTGTGCCGAGCGTATTAAAAGCAATAAATAATGAGATGAAATGCCTTTGGTAACTGTTTATTTCGTAGTGTAAGCCATCAGCTTTTCTAGGTTGTAGGCGACCCTATATAGTTCTTGCAGTGTCTTTTTCAATTTGAAAGTTCGCACTATCCTTGGATCCCTAGTTCATTCTAGCCAGGTTATGACGTCATACTGTGTATCTATAACCACGGGCTTTAGGACAAATTCAATTTGACAATAACAGCATTCTATCTAAATACCAGTTAAAATAAAGTGTACGGCACCTGAACTGTTCAATATCTTGCTTCTATATCCATAAAACATTTACATATATGCAAATACTGTATATTTTCAAAATCCACCATATTTATTTACATTAGAACCCAAGCTTTCGCGGTTCACACGAAGTATTAACGTCTGTGATTTTCACCAATAATAAGAGGGTAGGATCATCGAATTATTTAATCGTTCGAAGCGCGAGGAAACCATGCTTCCATATATGGCACAAACTTGTCCCCCAACTTCCTTATATGGCACAAACGTGTGCCCAAAATATTTTATCAAAGCCGTTATGATGTCATAAGATTCCTCCCGCTTTGAACAGATCACGTGGTACAGAACCCAGACCGCTGATTGGGTTAGCGATTGACAACGCCCACTTTAATCCTCCCCTCTTATTATTAGTGAAAATCACCGACGTTAATATTTCGTGTGAACCGCGAAAGCTTGGGTTCTAATGTAAATAAATATGGCGGATTTTGAAAATATATAGTATTTGCATATATGTAAATGTTTTATGGATATAGAAGCGAGATATTGAACAGTTCAGGTGCCGTACACTTTATTTTAACTGCTATTTAGATAGAATACTGTTGTTGTCAAATTGAATTTGTCCTAAAGCCCGTGCTATAACTGAGCAGAGAACAGTAAAATGTTATCTGTTAAACACATGTCACAAATACTTGCAATTTTGTAGGAGACTTGGGACAAGAAGCAAATACTAGATCCTTGTGAAGAAGACACTAAAGGAGCCGAGAAGGTTTATACACTACCGAGATTGACTGGTCATTCGTTACTGAGTGAGGAGATCCTGATGGGTAAGCATGTTGAAGATTCAAAGCTTTGCAATCCGATATCAACTGCTTACAAATCCTTCCTCACTGATACCTCAATAGTGACAAGTACGCTTATGGAAATCGAAGCAACTCTGCGTCTTTTAGGAAAGCAAAAGTCATTACTGCAAACCAACGGAGAAAATTCTGAATTGTTCTCTGCTACAGAGCCAAGTTTTGCCCTGTTCGCAGATATTAAAAGCGGTGTTTCATCCGAGTATGAGAGTGGCAGTTGCTTCAATGATGCTACTGAAAGGTCACCTATGGTTGACGATGGCCGGAGTTTATCCAAGTACACAGTCGATGACAAATTACTCTCTTGCGAGACAAACAAAGAGTGCGAGAGTGATGAAAAGCTTAATCTGAACCAAAGTGTAAATGAAAGTAACACCAACACTGCTTTTTCGAAAGACCATTTGCACAGAGTCACAGAAATGAATGCAAGCACTAACCAGATTACAATTGACCGTGCAACAACTTTTGAAATTTCAATGGACTTTACCGTCACAGATCATCGTAAGACAGAACAAGCCATCGCTGACCAAAGTACGACAGACGATGCAGTAATTGACCGGAGTTCAACAAAGCATACAAACATGCACCAAAATACGGGAAAGAGCACAATGGATTATACCAACACTGACCATCCCAGCATGGAGCAGAGCACAATAGACTATGCAATGACTGACCAGAGTTCACGTAGCCATGACAACATCGACCACAACACAATGGACTATACTACCACCACCTGTCAAAGCACAATGAACCATACAACGACATGGGACCAAAGTACGAACGATCATGCCATCTCTGACCAGATTACAGTGGACCAAGAAATCCATGAGAATAAAATGTTGGATTCTGTTTTTGGTGATCCGACTAGAACAAAAGCTACAGATACATGTACTGTGGCAGAAAGTGCAGTCGACAATGCATTTGATGTCCGTAGAATCGACATTGGTATGTGTGTCGATAATTTGGCTGATTCCAGCAGCTTAAAAACTTCTGAACTAGTACCTGATTATAATGTCAATAGTATCAGCATTTCAGAAAGTAACTCAAATCACGTTGATCACATGAAACATGAGAACAGTCTTGGCCAGACTCCTCCTGTGGCTGATAGTGCAATCACTGAACGCACAGTAACCAGAGATACAAATCTCACTCAAAGTTCAACCGACAGTATGTTAAATGACGTCGCCATGGTCAGCATTGATAACACTGATGCCACTGTTAACCGTACTAGGTCAGATGCCAACACAGGCAGCAATGAATGCGGTGCGGAAGATAAGAGAACGTTAATAACCAACATTGATAAAATTATTGTTGAACATGTAAAAACGAATCATGACTGCACTGAGAATACCGACAACACATCAAATCTGAGCACAGCCGAGTGCGACACGTCAAACCATTCTTTCAGCGATAAAAACACTACGGATAAAAACGACGTTACATTTGACAAATGCGATATCGACAATGATATTACGGGCAAACTCAGTCCAATGATGCATGATATTAAGGACGAAACATCAGAACAAGATTTACGTTGCGTCACTAACGATGATAAAAGAGAGAAAGATTGTTCTTGGCCGAGCAGGAACGAACAAAGCACAGCGAGTGTTAATAACAACATTTCGGACGACAAAATCTCGATGAGCCAAAGTGAGAATAGCGAGTACAGTTATTGCAATTCAACAAAGTTGAGACATACCACTGGTAACACAGAAAATTTGGAAGAGGAAAAAACAAATGAAAGGGGAAATTGGATCACAATATTGGATTCCAATATATCAAATAAGAACAAACAAATTACAACTAATGACAGTGATATAGATATTTTGAAGTATCACAGTACAGTAGACAGTTGTACAGACGAACATCTAGAAACCATGACCCACTCAATTACAGACCCCATTCCCGATAACTCAGCTGAACACGCAAGCATGAACGACAGTGGAATTTCCACATCAACAAATTCGGCAGTTGACCGCTACCTTAGAAAATTGGAAGCTCAAATTGATGCAGAAAAATGGCAGGCACAACAATATATTGAACAGATTTCAAGACTGTGGGATAGTCCGTTTTTATGTAAAAATAAATAATAAAGGGGTGGTTTAGACGTTCTCGGTGTAGAATGCTTTCCCTTAAGGCTGATTTCCACTGTTGCGTTTTTCATACGTACGTATACGCACGTAAAACTTTAAATCCGTTTAAATGTTACTTATGAAATAACCAAATAAATAAAGCAACAGAATTTAGTGTTCCGCAAGTTTTAGTATGCATTTGTTAACTTACCCGTAAAATATTTAAAAAATAGAAGGATTCAAAGTTTTACGTGCGTACGAAAAACGCAACAGTGGAAATCAGCCTTAAGTTAGAGGTAAGACGTGCATTGTACCCCATGAAACAATTTTAGGTCTACCGTGATTTTGAAAAGTCATGCGAACCTTTGCAGACCTGTTATAGGACTCAATTTCAATTCATATAAATAACGCACCTGTCTTGCTGTTTGAATGCTAATCCTAACCGCTGACCCTGACTAATAAACAGCGAGACATGAATTAATATCCCAAATATGCTGTAAGGTACGTTTACAACGCTGTGAGCGGACTTGAAGAACAATTTAGATGGTAATGTCGGGTTATGCTTTCAACGTATTTGTCAAATAGCGTAGCGAACCTAAGATGAGCTGAATCTAGTACGTGGACGTGACAAAAAGACAGTTACTTATGCTTCTTTTTTGGATTTGTTACTAGTTTAAATTTGTTTTTCATCTGTATCCTTCTTTGTTAACAAAAATAATCCATATTTTTTACCTGTCTTACTGACACTGCGAATTTAAGGCTGATTTCCACTGTTGCGTTTTTCATAGGTACGTATACGCACGTAAAACTTTAAATCCGTTTAAATGTTACTTATGAAATGACCAAATAAATAAAGCAACAGAATTTAGTGTTCCGCAAGTTTTAGAATGCATTTGAAAACTTATTTGTAAAATATTTAAAAAATAGAAGGATTCAAAGTTTTACGTGCGTGTACGTGCGTACGGAAAACGCAACATCGGAAATCAGCCTTCAGGGTGTGTTTTTTGTCACGGCTGCGTACTTGATTTACCACATTTTGAGCTCTCTATTAATGTGAATCTGAAATCGCCATGACAAATCCAACACACTAGAGTCGCTTTTGGACATTTATCGAAAATAATATAGAAAATGGGGATTGCACTGGCCTCTGACTCTTATAAAAGCTTTCTATACTCATTCACATTGTAGTACATTTCTATTTTGTTTGTAGTTTTGTAATTTTTGTAAATTGATAAGAGTTTGCATAATGCACGATAGAGAATTTCTTGCTGTAAATACCTACTTTCAAAACAGATTTCTAGCAAAGATTGTAGATAGTCTTTACACGAGATTTCTAATTTATTATTTCCAATGACAAAGAAACCGAATGATTAAATCACAAATTTTCATACCATTTTATTCATGTTTTTTTGCTGCCGAGCGCAGCGAGGCAGCTCACCATTTTCTGCCGAAGGCAGCCACCTATTCTTGACAATGTGTTTTCCTCGCACCAGTCCGTTTCTGATTGGCCGAGTTATGTATAGCCGAACGAAAACTCGATTTTATTCGCATGTACGAAATGTTTGTTTGTACGGATGATCAGATTCATGACGCTTTTTGACGTCACAGAAATTTTAAGAAATAACATTCAGATCTCGATTTGACTTCCGAATACCCTGGTTGAGATTCATGAACACCATCATGGGCTATTACTATTTGTAAATAACATGCCTCGTGCTTCTTCAGCCCTGTTGTAAATTTTGATTCCAGCTGTTTATCTAAATATTTTTTACATCTGACTGTTTATCGAAAATAATCTTCAAGGTAAGATGAAAGTCTGATCACAATTGCGGGCTGCATACGTTAAATAACCGGAGAAAAATACATAAATTGTTGTTATTGTACAAAATGGTTAAAGGTTTAGCTCCAAGTTATTTGTCGGATCTTTGTCCTGTTTACGTAAACCAAAGAACTACATATAGCCATTATAGGCTTCGGACTAGGAACGATTTAAGTTTACCTTTCATTCGCACCGAGAAAGCAAAAAAACCTTTTTGTATTCTACAATTTTTTTATGGAATCATCTTTCTGAATCCACGAGAGAATCTGCAACATTTGTTCTTTTTAAAACTGCTTTATTACGTGAACGATTTTATATACACGAATCGCGAAATTCAATTGCGCATCCAAATGACGCGTTCTGAGTCGGGCAATGCCCAAATTCAAATAAAAACATGCAGCTGTGAAAGGATGATTTAAAATATGCGTATTAAAGTATTGAAATGTTCGGTCATGCATTCGTGTTGTATTGTAATAATATGTAATCATGAGTGAACATTTGAATACTTGAATACGCATATTTTAAATCATCCAGTCACAGCTACATGTTTTTCTTTAACTGTGATTTTTGCCCGAATTTCGCGATTCGTGCGTACCTCCTGTCAATAGATTGTCTTTTTTTTTTTGTGACTGGTATTTTTCGGCCTTACAAGATTAAGACTAAACAATTGCGGTCTTAATCATTTATCATTATCTTTTTTCAATGAACTGTGTACATGTTCTATCCATAGATATCTTATATACACTGCAATCAGTTTCCAAAGTTTTGGGACAGATGCCACAAAACCTCTGAATTTCAACAAACGACAATCCCCCCGCACCCTGTTCAATGTTGTGTCCCATTTCTCGTCGGGTTTGATGTGTTTTGGTTTAAACAACATTGACTGGGGGGAGGGGGAGGGGAGCGGTATTGTGTATAAAACACTGTAATGATCCACTTACAAGCTAAAACTACATGTGTCCCAACAACTTCTGAAAGTGATTGTCTGGGCCCCATATGCCATAACATCATTGTACATCTCAAAAGTACAGGGGATAGAATGCTCTGCGAACGAAGTATTTCGGCTCCATTTCGTTCACAGAAGATCTAATATAACATTATAGAACAATTAAGTTTCATTAAAATTCTCAAAGTTAATAATTAACAGAATATGAATATAATTTTTTATGTCATATAGCATTCTTAATCACAAAGGTTTTATACGTTGTTTGTTTCCACAAATTTCGGCAGAGCACAAGTAGGTTTTTGAGAGGTTATAGTCCGTCAATAAAGGTAGGTATCGCAAATGTTTTACGCTAGATATGTCACACATACTGTTAATTTATAGCATAGTAATATAACATCCGGTTACTTTCGCATACGGGTAAGGCTGTAAGGGCTGAGTCAACTGCTAATTCGGGTACTCCAAAGGTAAAGAACTTTTGATTTTTATCACCAATATAGTCAATGTGACATTTCACATCTTTCTAGAGCAGAATTTGCAGATATAATTGTCGACGCATGGGTACGAAGGAGCACTTAGTGGGTGGGAATTTCGGAGGCTCATGAAAAGGGCGGTATATATAGTCACTTCCACATGGCTAAAAAATTGTCCGCAAGGTCAAGTTGGCGAGCTATCGGAAAGCTCGAGAAGAGTAAATGCGGCATTTAATTGAACTCAGTCAGACAGTTCCAAAAATTACTATTAGCGTATTCGTACGTGGTAAAGAATGACCTGGACTTCATGATTTCTCCAAGGCTTATAGACCTCCCTAATGTGGACGCGTTTGCAAGCACTAGCGCGCGCGACCCTCTGAAGCACGAAAGTTGCACAGGCTTCCAAAAATATGTAACGAAAGGGCCTTTTTACTACCATTTTCCCCAGCAAGGACCACGGACAAATATTGCCGCAAAATACCAGCCTTGGCATTAAAGCCAAGGTCCGATCCTTGTGCAAAAGGAATATTGCGGTTTATAACCTGGCACACCCCAACAACCCGAACGTTATATGTGTGCCTTAAAGCATGCACAAGGTCGTCGATTTTAGACCCCACCACCTCGGGGGCATGGGTCGACAAATCGTTAGTTCCAAACTCCAAGATTACAATATCGGGCTTATACTTATGCACCGATTGCAAATCGTATTTAACGACCTTTTCGACGGTTCGGCCACCCGTCCCTAACAAAGTAATATAGCCCGACTCTTGAAGATGAAAATTAGCAGCCGCACGTGTATCAAAGTGCCATCCAAGTTGAGTGGTTATGCCGAAGACAGTCAACGGCATAACCATCCAAGTTGAGTGAATATGCCGAAGACTGTCAACGGCATAACCATCCAAGTTGAGTGGTTATGCCGAGGACAGTCAACGGCATAACCATCCAAGTTGAACGTTTATGCCGAACATATTCAACGGCATAAACATCTAAGTTGAATGTTTATGCCGAGCATATTCAACGTCATAAACATCTAAGTTGAATGCTTATGCCGAACATATTCAACGGCATAAACATCTAAGCCGAATGTTTATGGATAGAGATCATTAGTTCAGCTATTATCAATTCGCTATGTTCATGAACTCGTGGTACAGTGGTAGAAACTACAGACGTCAAATGAGTAATGGATCGATTCTCGCCGAAGAAATTTTTTATACATTTTAGCACCAAGAAATATTTGGAAATTTTTTTTTTTCTCGAAAAATATTTTCCCAGGATGAAAGCAAACGGTATATTCCTACTTACTTTACCCTAATGTTTATGCGGAACATATTCCACGCCATAAACATCTAAGTGGATTGGTTATGCCGAACGGAGTCAATGGCATAACCATCCAAGTTGAATAGTTATGCCGAAGAGAGTCAACGGCATAACCATCCAAGTTGTATGGTTATGCCGAACATATTCAACGCCATAAACATCTAAGTTGAATGTTTATGCCGAACACATTCCACGCCATAAACATCTAAGTGGAATGGTTATGCCGAACGGAGTCAACGGCATAACCATCCAAGTTGAATATTTATGCACAACGTATTCAACGGCTTAGACATCTAAGTTGAATGTTTATGCCGAACATATTCAACGGCATAAACATCTAAGTTGACTGTTTATGCCAAACATATTCAACGCCATAAACATGGAAGTTGAATGGTTATACCGAACGGAGTCAATATCATAACCATCCAAGTTCAATGGTTATGCCGAAGACAGTGAACGGCATAACCATCCAAGTTGAATGGTTATGCCGAAGACAGTCCACGGCATAACCATCCAAGTTGAGTGGTTATGCCGAAGACAATCAACGGCATAACTATCCAAGTTGAATGGTTATGCCGAAGACAGTGAACGGCATAACCATCCAAGTTGAATGTTTATGCCGAAGACAGTCCACGGCATAACCATCCAAGTTGAATGGTTATGCCGAAGACAGTAAACTGCATAACCATCCAAGTTGAGTGGTTATGCCGAAGACATGCAGTGAACGGCATAACCATCCAAGTTGAATGTTTATGCCGAACATATTCAACGGAATGAACATCTAAGTTGATTGTTTATGCAGAACATATTCAACGCCAAGAACATCTAAGTTGAACGTTTATGCTGAACATATTCAATGTCATAACCATCCTAGTTGAATAGTTATGCCGAAGACAGTCAACGGCATAACCTCCATGTTGAATGGTTATGCCGAAGACAGTCAACGGCATAACCATCCAAGTTGAGTGGTTATGCCGAAGACAATCAACGGCATAACTATCCAAGTTGAATGGTTATGCCAAAGACAGCCAACGGCATAGCCATCCAAGTTGAATGGTGATGCCGAACATATTCAACGGCATAAACATCTAAGTTGAATGGTTATGCCGAAGACAGTCAACGGCATAACCATCCAAGTTGAATGTTTATGTCGAACGCATTCAACGGCATAAACATCTAAGTTGAATGTTTATGCCGAACATATTCAACGGCATAAACATATAAGTTGAACGTTTATGCCGAACATATTCAACGGCATAAACGTCTAAGTTGAATGTTTATGCCGTACATATTCTACGACATAAACATCTAAGTTGAATGTTTATGCCGACCATATTCAACGGCATAAACGTCTAAGTTGAATGTTTATACCGTACATATTCAACGACATAAACATCTAAGTTGAATGTTTATATATGCCGTACATATTCCACGACATAAACGTCTATGTTGAATGTTTATACCCACCATATTCAACGACATAAGCATCTAAGTTGAATGGTTATACCGAATGGAGTCAATATCATAACCATCCAAGTTGAAAGGTTATGCCAAAGACAGCCAACGGCATAACCATCCAAGTTGAATGGTTATGCCGAAGACAGTAAACTGCATAACCATCCAAGTTGAGTGGTTATGCCGAAGACAGTCAACGGATAACCATCCAAGTTGAATGTTTATGCCGAACATATATTCAACGCCATAAACATCTAAGTTGAATGTTTATCCCGAACATATTCAACGGAATGAACATCTAAGTTGATTGTTTATGCAGAACATATTCGACGCCATAAACATCTAAGTTGAATGTTTATGCTGACCATATTCAATATCATAACCATCCTAGTTGAATAGTTATGCGAAGAGAGTCAACGGCATAACCTCCAAGTTGAATGGTTATGCCGAAGACAGTCAACGGCATAAACATCCAAGTTGAATCGTTATACCGAAGTAACGGCATAACCATAAAAGTTGAGTGGTTATGCCGAAGACAGTCAACGGCATAACCATCCAAGTTGAATGTTTATGCCGAACGTATTCAACGGCTTAGACGTCTAAGTTGAATGTTTATGCCCACCTATCCAACGGCATAAACATCTAAGTTGAATGTTTCTGTCGAACATATTCAACGACATAAACATCGAAGTTGAATGGTTATACCGAACGCAGTCAATGTCACAACCATCCAAGTTGAATGGTTCTGGCGAAGACAGTCAACGGCATAACCATCCAACTTGAATGGTTATGCCGAAAACAGTCAACGGCATAACCATCCAAGTTGAGATTTTATGCCGAAGACAATCAACGGCATAACAATCGAAGTTGAATGTTTATGGCGAACATATTCAACGGAATAACCATCTAAGTTGAATGGTTGTTCCGAAGACTGTCAACGGCATAACCATCCAAGTTGAATGTTTATCTCGAACGTATTCAACGGCATAAACATCTAAGTTGAATGTTTATGCCGAACGTATTCAACGGCATAAACATGTAGGTTGAATGTTTATACCGAACACATCCAACGACATAAACATATGCCGTACCCAGTGAACAGAATATCCATCCAAGTTGAATGGTTATGCCGAAGGCAGTCAACGGCATAACCATCCAAGTTGAATGGTTATACCGAAGACAGTTAACGGCATAACCATCCAAGTTGAATGGCTATACCGAAGACAGTTAACGGCATAACCATCCAAGTTGAGTGGTTATGCCGAAGACAGTGAACGGAAAAACCATCCAAGTTGAACGTTTTTGCCGAACATATTCAACGGCAAAAATATCATACTTGAATGTTTATGCCGAACATATTCAACGCCACAAACATCTAAGTGCAATGGTTATGCCGAACGGA
>CACRXK020015441.1:0-12208 GCA_902702795.2 Paramuricea clavata
ATATATGGCACAAACGTATCCTCGACGCGTTTTATAACGTTTTATTTGGCGTAGGGATGACGTAATGCTGCTTCCCGCCTATGACGATTTGAATTAGTCATGTGATACAAGATTGCGAAAGCCGATTCGCCCAGAACGATGACACGCCCACGAAACGCCCACAATGTTCCTACCCTCTTATTTTCTCCTTAATTTTTCTCGCTTGCTTATTATTTTGCCAGGAGGGGCGGCAATGCCGTGCAGCATGTAGATTGGGGCGAGTAAACATGGCGATGGCAGACGAAGCAGATATGGAATTTGTTTCGAATATTAAAGAACTATTTATGAAACAAAATAAGAAGTTATGAATATTCTGATCTTTTAAACATAAATATAATACATGAGTAAGTACAATACCATTTCTAACTTTCTATTTAACAACACTACACCTGTCCTATTGCCCGTGATTCATATATTCGTTTCCGTTCATCTTATGACGTCACACGGCATCAATGTGGCGGCGGAAAAGTTCGCACGGCATAACCAACTTCAGAGGTTAATTTTGGCAACTTCTAAGCATCGCATGATGGTCAAATATATACGAAAATGCTTCTAAAAGACTGAATTTTTATTTAAGCCCAAAAAAACTAGGTCCAAAAATTCGCTGCAGTAGCACTTTAATGGTAACGGTAACGGTAGTGTCTGTTACACCCTCAATCCGAAAAATATTTCTTGAGATATTTTTCGAGAGTTGGAGTCAGAATAAGACCTGTGATGCCAATGCTTGCAATTTGCCTGTGTGATTGCAATTTGACTGTGTTGGAGGCGAAAGGTGTCACTCAAACCACTGTTCGATTTACACAGCTTGTGAACAATTCAAAAGATCAAATTAACGTCAAAACATACCTCGCCCGAAAACAGCAGCAACGCCTTTCTCAAAGAGAAAATCATAATCTTGCGGCGGAATTACTCCACCACAAACCACGAGTATATTGCTGTAAATAATTAATGTCAGGTTTTAAAAGAAATTATTGGTGTCCTAATTCCTCGGTATACATTAAGCACAATGCTTTGCAGTTAGACAGGTTAACATTAATGCTGATTACGTTTTATTCTGTCTCAGGCCGTTTGCTGTGACCTCGAAAAGTGGCTAGAAAACGATTTTCATTTCCCATCCCTTGGAACTAAAATATTTTTACGGTAACTAACACTTTCAAACACGCTGAGTTCAAATTGGAAATTTCCCGCTCCATAGACCTGCAGTTTTCTCACAAACTGCTATTTTATCTTCACTAATTTCACGACAAATTTTTTCATTGTTCAACGACACGGATGGATGAAGACACACGATTGCACAACTCAACATGAATCATTCCTGTGAACCAGTCTCTACATTTAACAAAAGACCGTTTTGCTTGGATTATTTCGAGTTATGTAATTTTAAGCGCGTTGGACGTAAACAACATATCTTGTCTACAACTTTGGGAAGGTGCCGATATCGCTTTCTATAAAATCCTCAGTTCTGGCTCTATCTCTATAAAATCACAAGGACGTTAAGGTGAAGTCTTTGGGCTAAGAAATAATTCCTTACATGCGATCAAAATGTTTTATACCATGATGTAAAACGGTAATCTTATGTAACGGGTCAGCATTCAAATTTCCAACACAGTTTCTGAGACGTAATTCAAGAGGTAACTTATCATTGCATTTGAACTATTATATCAGTTGGTGTTATTCTGCGCGATAAGCGAATATTATTGGGAATAGGGCTACCATATACGTTGAAATCACCAAATAAACAGCTCAAGCACACATTTCTCCACTTCGTCGTAAGTTTACAGAGCAGATTTTATACTTTGGCACTGATCTTTGTTCAGTTGATGTGAACATTTATTTATCTACAGTTTAAGGTTATTTAAGATTGATCCTGTCATAAGTCTTCTACAACCAAGCCAACGACAATATTTCATTGTAGCGTTGTCTTTTCCGTCACGTTGGCTTCGCGTTAGTTTTGTTTTAAATACCTTGATCGCGTTAAAAGAGTTATTTTTCAGGACAGTGACATAGCCTACACTTAGCATTAACGACCTTGTGATTTTAGAGAGATATCACTGGAACTGAAGATTCTAGAAAGCGTTATCTGTACAATACCTTCTCAAAATTGTAGACAATATATGTTGTGTACGTCCAACACGCATAAGATTACATAACCCAAAATAATTCGAGGAAAACGGTCTATTGTTAAAAGGAAGATTTGTTAATAGAAATTGGTTCTTTTGAGTGACATAATCGTGTGTGGTCATCCATCCGTGTTGGTGAACAATGAAAAACTTTGTCGTGAAATTAGTGAAGATTATATAGCAGTTGATGAAAAAAACTGCGGGTCTCTAGAGTGGGAACTTTTCGGATTTGAACTCAGCATGTTCGAAAGTGTAAGTTCCCGTAAAAATATTTCAATTCCAAGACATGGGAAATGAAAGTGAACGATATCGGGATGCAGCAAACGGCCTATCTTGAATCATATTAAATACATCCATATGTTTGATGGAGTAAATATATGACGTTAAAAATTTTGGCAGTACATGCATTGAGAAAAGATAAACAGCAACCAAATGAGGTAATCTTTTTCGTCGGTGATGCTCCTTCAGGAAATCATTTTGAAACTTTATTGCGCCCGCGAAATGACGAAATTAAGGTATCAAAACACGCTCGTTTCTCCCGTGGTGCATAAAGGTCAATACGTGGACGAAACCGTGCATTAATCTACTGTGTTCATCAGAACAAAGATACTCAGCTATGAAAAACATTTAACAAGATAGTTGATTACTTTCTGTGAAAGAACAGTTAGGCAATATATTTCGTCGGCTCAGATTGTATAGATGTGTAGATAGAGATATTTTTATGTGGATGATGTCAGAATATGTTTGGACTTTTAGGGGGTTTGCTTCACAAGTTCTGAAAGTGTGGTACTGTCATCATCTCTAACATATATAACTTGAACATTTAATATTGCTTTCTGGCGCTTCTTTGAATAGTTGGCAGGCAACTTCAGTCACGTCCTAAGCTTATTTACATGTACATGTTTCAAAAAGTTGAATATCTCTGGGAAAACGTTCAGATAAATTCGTTAGTGAACCTCAAGATAAATTGAATGTTGGATAATATTTGACTGTTTCTGGCAATTTGTATTTCACAATGAGAACTTTAGACAGACCTTTTGTCCTTTGCTTTCAAGGCTTCTACCAGTTGAGGGACAAGAGTTCTATGTCCAGCAGCCTGGGTACTAATTCCAACCACATGAACATCAGCATCACAAGCTTGTTGAGCAACTTCTTCAGGAGTCTGCACAAAATAAATACCATATTGTATATGTATAACGTTAACAACGGAAAACATGCACGGTCAGACCTATCAAGCACTCTGCATGTTGGACATATTTAATTTCATGTACAGCGTTCTACTTTCTCTTTCATGGTAGGACAACCGTGATGCTGAAGACATGGCCAGAAATTCAGCACATGCGCCCGAAATATATCTCACCGGTTTTTCTTATGAAAAGTTATTCATACCTAACAAACGCACGTTTTAACTAAAAAGAATACGTTTTGCTTAGTTTTTTGTTTAACTAAAAAAGAAAAATAAATATATTAGGTATGTCGGCCTTTTAAATACCTTTCATTTATTATATATGGGATAAAAAGTGATGCCATTGTAAACGACTAAAATATTTTGTGAATACATTGCTATCCTCCTGTGTAACCCACACTGGAAGGACAGGGTATTTATGGGTAAAATATCAACATTTAATCCCATAAATTGGAACAAGTTAAAAAATTCGTATCACTATGAAATTATGCAGACAAGCAGGCGAAAACATATATTTTATGACGAGAAGTCTGCAAATTTCATGAAGGATTCGAGGGATACATGCGGATAATGAACGTTTTCAACGATTTTCTCAAGTTTTACTATACTTTATTGTACGCCGATGTACTATGAAGTGAACTTCAATAATGGGAACAGCTTATAGGTAAGATTTTGATGCGAAACTGTTCTGGTTTACGGCCCAGATATAGTTTATATTACCGCAAAGTCTGCAAATGACATAGCTATTTATATATAACAAATCCGCCATTTTGTTTGTCAAAGTTCGCACATGCTCAGAATCCATGTTCGCAATTTCTGGCCATGGTTAAGCATGCGTAGATCAGATGATAATTATTATTATTATTAACGATCTTTAAACACGGTAACCTTTCACATAGGTGATTTTCAAAGGGCCGTGCGGAACTAATAAACTAAATCATACTTATTTACAAAATATACTTATTTACTTATTTACAAGATGTGATTATTTAATAGATGATGGACCGATTTTAAATTTGTTGACTCTCTTAGGGTTTTCAACACGTTTATTGGGATGTTGTCCCAATATGCTGCTCCTCTGTACGAAAAGCTATTTTTCAAGAAATTCGTTTTTGCTACTCTCATGAGCGTGTCGAGCGAGGGCAAGCTGAAATGTTTCCTTGAAACACTGTGGAGAATTTCGAGGACTGCATGGTAACTTCGCTTAAAAATGGAGGGCGGGGCGGAAGTCATCATGGAATAAAGCGATATTTTCTAACAAATTTCTCGTTTCAGTCATTTAATCGATATCACCCACTAAAGTAGAGCGCAACAAACCTGAAATAGTGGCCCGATGTCAACATCAAATCCTAAGTCGGCAAAACTAGTTGCAATCACTTTAGCTCCCCTATCATGGCCATCTTGACCCATCTTGGCAACAAGAATACGAGGTCGACGTCCTTCAGCCTCTACAAATTTCTATATAGGAGGAGAAATTTCTACGAATATTAGTGCTGGGCATTGTTCGTTGATGAGCACCTTTCCACGGGCTTACATACGGTAGGAAAGGGGCTATATTGGGACAGAAGGGGTACACATATCGTAAATTACGATTTTTTGTTTTAAGATTGTATCATGTTTTGGTTTGATTTTTTAACGCTATACACACATGCCCTTCTGAAAATTATGAAAAAAACGAAATTGAAATGTGTTCTTTGTATGTTACGCTACTCACGCACTACAAACTAGCGAATATATAGCATCATGGCACTTCGTCCCCATTTTTTATACACATTTCTTATATACATTTCGCAGTCGTCAAACAAATCATATAAAAAATGCAATAAAAAATGCTAAAATGAAGATTCATATTTAAAATTGCACGCCAGAGAAAATTTTGGAGTGTAATTTGAAAAATCATTGAGAATTGTTGGATTAAAATTGACAATTTTTTGCAATGTTATTTTATGTTTTCGAACCGTCAGATGCATTGACAATTAGTTAGCTAACACTATAAACTAGAAAAAACCCCGATAAAACATAGTCATTTTGAAAGGTACGTCAAAATTATTTTAACTTTTCGTTGCAAATACGCAACATAGCCTTCTAAACTTTTCTTTGACAGCATACGAAATCTGTGTACTATTCTTGTTCACGTCTATTATAAGTACACGAATATACATATACGTGCAACTGACCGCGACCTCATTCAGACATTGCGTGATTTCATCTGAATCTCCGTACTCGGATTTGTAAGCACCGCTGACCATACGATCACTGGCTACATGTCTTCCAAAGACCTGGAGAATTAAAGAAAAAGCACCTCATTTACTCCGTACAACGACCGTCTTAAATTCAAAAATTCTACAAATATCTACCTTTTCCATCGCAAACGTTATTTCCCCAACAGTGCACCTGACCCTTGCTGCCTATAACAGTAAAATCATATAAATAATGACATACAGTACATATACATCTTTCATCATGTATTTTCGAAAGAAACCCGCGCAGTGGCGTGCGGGGTACTATTTTTCTGGGGGGGCCAGTCGGCTGGCAACTAATATGCGCCCCTATAATATTACCCTTGATAAACGATGGCCGAAGGCACGAGCCGAGCGCCACAGGTGCGAGGTTTGTCTAGGGTGGTCCGGGGGCATGCCCCCCGGAAAAAGTTTTGAATTTAGAGTCTCTGAAATGCCATTTCCTGTACTTTGGGGGAAGATTTGACAGAAATCTGATGGTCAGGAAACGGCATTACAACGTGTCGAAATTTGAAAATTGGTTAGAATTTAGTAGTAGCACTTAAATTGGGCAATGCTAACTACTTCCAGCAATTAATCTAATCCCATTTTTATTCTCTACTGATCTGAATTCATTTACAACTTACAGCTCTTTTATACAATAACAAACGGACCCACGCATATGCATGATTCCCGTGATCGCTTCGAAGCCTGATCAATATTCCGGTAATGAGACATTGCGTGTGATCACTTATCATGTTTCTATATGAACGAGTGATTTCGTGTGAGTCGTGAGGTAGCAAATACGGTTAGACAAAATAGTCTGCAATTTAATATACTCACTCACTTTGTCGCCTATACGCTTAGTCTGTTTATAAGTAAATAAACACATCTTTCCTTGGCGGAATTAGTAACTATATTTCTACGAATGCGTTTCTTCCCACCTACTTTCAAAATTCGGCGCGGGATCGGCGCCCCCTTTTCATTTTTGCGCCCCTCAAAAATTGCCAGCTGGGGGGGCCGTGGCCCCCCGGCCCCCCCTGCCAGCACGCCACTGAACCCGCGAGTCTTGTGTTGAAGTACAGCCACTGCGAGAAGTCCAATGCTTCTTGCTGAGATCCCTAAATTCGGCAATAGCGTCGCCCACCAGGACTCAAAACATCGTGAACGGACTGTGTGACATATACAGGAAAAATAAACTAGAGGGCTTTTTAACTAGAACGAAAACTCGAGAAAATCGTTGCCGACAGTGCATGCTCAGGTTAAACGGCGTATTTGTCAAAAGCATTTGATAGGTTTGAATCTGAGTTGCAGTTTGTTAAATGCCGTTCAGCCTTATTTACAACTACAGACAGCAACTACCCCTGGGATTCCTGATGTTGAAAACAAAACAACAGCAATGCCGGCAAGGTTCGATTCTGATAATCGTCCGAATTAAACATTACAAATCTGAATAACCTTCACAGCTAGATCGAGTAGATTTCCTTCCCCAGTTTCACAACACTTAATTGGTGATGGCCAACATTGCCTCTTCTGCCTAGGAAACGACAGCGAGATATAGAACTTATATTTAATTGTTTTGCATACTACTCCGGCCCAGTAGGGCTGGTTCTCACTTCGTGTTTACATGAGATAATTCATCTGTCTGGCTATTAACCTAGATTCGGTTCCATAATTGAGGCATTAAATGGCTACGCTTCAACTAACTTATTTTCTTACGAAGACCAAAATAATTTTTCGCCGTGCAAATTTTCCAACGATAATGAATAGGTAATCGAACATTGTTCTGGGGAGAAACATTGTTCTTTCCATCCGGACTAACCTTGGTAGGATTCACAGTGTTACTATAAGACCACGTTGACGCTATACGTTGGAGCGGTTTGAAAACGGCGTGGAAAATTCACAATAAGCCGTCGCCTTCACACTTCGACAGAGCAAAATAGTTTGAAAACGTCAATTTTGCCATAACAATTCGAGCACGGTTTCTAAACGGAGCGAAATGAAAACGGAGCGCTTGGGGGGCCTCATATGAACCAACGACGCAGGGGCGCCGGAAGGACTGAAAAGCGGCGCGGGCAGAATCTTGAAAAGAGCAGTCGATCGCCGAAGATACGAGACCTCGTAGGGTATCCAGGGGCATCCTCCCCCGCCGCTCTATATCTAGAGTCTCTGAAATGCCATTTCATGCGTTTTGGGCAGAGATTTGACATAATTTTGAGAATTAATAAACGTCACGTAAAATACAAAAAACAGTGAAAGTTTTAAGTATATGCATGGGTGGGATATTTTGGTAGCTGGAGAAGTCTCACAGTTTGTAGCCAAATATTTTTATACATTGTACACTAGATCAGATTTTTAATAGAATTATGAATAAATTGAGTAGATTATAACATGTAGGTCACGAACATTGTGCAAGGCGAAACAGAAAGAGCGCGAAATATTGTTACAATAGCAAGCGCAAATACATGCACAGTTCATTCAAATATACTTGCACAATAATGTAGAGTAAACTAAATTGATATACAATAAGATCAAGGAATAATAAACCGACAATAACCGATTGTACCACTGTACTATAAAGAAATCGATAACTCTAATATGTAATCCTTGCTTCTTTGACACTTTGCTTGCGAAAAAAACCCGAGTGAACTAACTATCACGGTTCAGGGCTTCTTAATTATTTACAGTAGAGGCAAAGAAGTTAAACAAACTAAAAACTGACTTAATGAGGTTGCGTATCTTGGATGGAATATCACAAGAAGCTGGATACATTCAGGCTTGACCAGAGGCCCGTCCACCCGTCGTTTGGACGGGTACTTGTGACCCTGGCAGTTGATGTCAAAACTTTTCAAAAGTCTTTTTTTTTTTTTTTTCAAAAGTCTTTTTAATAGATCAAAAGATAAAAATACATATCTTATGTTACAAGTACATATTAAGAATACATTAGTATTATGTTGTATTGTATATTGTATTTTGTCCGTAGTAATTAGTGCAACTGACCGTATAAGCTTACGTTTTGCTGCGACATCACATTAAACAGTCACTGCACATTCCTGCACATATACATCCACAAACAAACAAGCTACAATTTACTTTGTATTTGAAATATATACAAGTATTTTAGGCTGATTTTAAGAATAACTTCGGCGGTATGTTAGTGAGGTAACCAAGCTGTTTGATCTTCAGTTTTGAGTGTAGTTTTTCACGTGTTCTTTTGACTGCTAAAAATTACTTTTTTAGAAGATAAAGATTAAACATCTGATTTCAAAATTATTCCAAGTGAAACATGCATTTATTATTAAAGGGGCAACCACTTGCCTTCGCACTGCCATCGCACAGTTAGGGCGGCTGGCTCTGGCGCCCCTGTAGATAAGGATTGATGTTCTCGTGTCAAAAACAACATCTCACTCGTTCGCGATATTGTATTTGCCACTAGCTTGAACATAAAATCCATATCTCAACGCAACCGTCTAATATCCTCTATGCATCAGTATCCGGTCTAGTTCAGATATGGCGTCGTATATAGTTACTGGTTACACTATTTTCCATCCAGCAAACTAACCTGACGTCATATATAGGGAGGTTTGCTGGATGGAAAAAATGCTAACCATAGGTAGCCGGTGGTTCTTGCGGTAGCAGTTATAATCCTGCTGATGCTACATGCATAACAATAGCAAATTATAACCAGAATGATAACAGATAACAGATGTTTGCGGCTTACCTGCTCTGGTTACAATTTGCTATTGTTATACATGTAGCATTAGCGGCCGACCATTTAACTTTTGAGAGGGGGGGTGAAAATCAGGGACTAGTGTAAGATTTAATTTCTTGTTGGAAAACTCCTCAAAATGCTGGAAATAGCTTATCTGAGCTTCAAAATCCAAAATTTTCGGGGGTAGGGGGCATGCCCCGCGCAGACTCCTCTAGAGAGCAGACACCTCTATGTAGATAATAAAAATGAATCACAAATATTAACCGTGTTTCTTTCGAGAACGAAACTTGAAAGACAAATCTAGACGATGTTCTGAACACCAGGTTCTAATAATGGGAATGTGGTTCAAGCGTTTTGCGCAGCGTTTTTCAAACAACTGCATGCATTCAAAAATTCGATATATTTCTTTCGGTTTCAATGCACTTTTAATTAAATGTATCAATTATCGTTAAATCTGCAGGTTAATTAATTTTTTGATAATTTTGGCTCTTATGCTAAAACGAAATCATTCAGTAACATTTGCTTTCATTTCCCCCAGGTTGCATTAGTAGTCGCGCAATCATGATTTGACTGTTCGTCCTTTTAAACGCACAAATACCAGTAAACACATCATAAAATAAGAAAAAGTGCAAAAGGGTATGATTTTGTATATATCGCAGTTGGCACGCCAAAAAGAACTAGTGTTTTGAAATATTACTATTATTTTCGTTCAAAACGATTTCTGGTAACATGCCATGCATGCATGAATAACCGTTTTTAATTTCACCGGCTATATGCCAGCCTGAATAGCTGTTTCTTTCACTTACGACAAAGGCTGGGATTATAAAAGCAACACCGATATGATGTTATAATACAATGCTGAAACGAAACCAAACTTGCAGAACACCATGAAAATTAAAAATATTAAACAATCAACAGGTATAATTTAAAATGGGCCAACACTGTAACATTACAGTTATTAGAAACCAACAAAATTTAGCGATGGCAAACTGGGCAAATGACTTATAACTTCCTTCATTGAGCGATTTTATTAAAATCTGAAACCGTTGGGGTGTTTGAAAGCCATGCAGTTAGCTTAATCCTAATTTAACGAAAAACGTGAAACAATCCACTAAAATAACGCTCTTCCCTAACACTCTTCTGTAACCTTCTTCTCCCACTTAAATTTTCGTCCCCGAAAAAGGAATTGCATGTACCATAATTGCTTAAAAAATTTCCATATGTAAATTGCTATACTTATACAAGTAAGGAGAACCGTAAACATAATATACAGTATATTCCGCACGCGTCGAAGTTCATAAGTAAACCTTGTCGTAAAAATTTTTTACATGTTAGTTTCTTGGGGGATGGTACGTGCTTTAGTAGTGGATGTTGATGCGTGTCTTCGACCACCGTGAAATCCCCCAGGAAAAACAACTCGTCCGCCTTCCAACGGTATATAGCCTAACTTAAAGTTAGCGTGGTGAATTATCATTCTTTTTGCACCATTCAACTGCAAACAATAAATTACTCCTTGCCTGATTACTACGTTGTATACAATCCGCTACTTTGCAAACTTTTCTCACTATGGTTACTTTACACAAACTTTTTGACCTATACTGCATGCAGTTTCCATTAATCATGATCATGATCAAGACGTCTGGTATAGACCTCACTTTTCTTAAGTTCTCTTTTGCTCTTTTGCTCTGCTAACAAGGTGCTTGGGAACTAGGATTGGTAACTGTTACACTAATTCTATACTGTAGGTCTAGTTTCGTGTTGGTTGGTATTGCATCGGAAAGGAACAGCGTTGAGGTCTAAGATCGGATCCCCAATCAACGGCTCTATTGTACAGGCACATAATTTGGAAGCGAATCGCATAAAGTCCAACTTTGAGGCTTAACTTAACTTAACTTAACTTAACTTAACTTAACACCGCATCACATCAGGGGAGATACGTTCTCGTGCACGTTCTGGTTATGGCCATGATATTGCAGTATCGAATTACATTCGAAGTTTGGCTTGCTCTGAATGTTGCGCTAGTAGAAACCATTGGCGCGACTTAGAGTATTATAAAAGTCAGCAACCTAAGAAACTTTTTTGACCTGTATAGTTGGCAAAAACTGACACGGTGTAAGTATATATTAGCCCTGAGTTACCTTTAAATAAATGTATAAAATTCAACAAGGTCAATAGGCTTCAACGGCTGCTATATGTTTTAAATGAGAGGTTCAGACTTAACTTCCACTACTGCTACCGCTAAACCGCTACCACTAAGGAACCTTTGAAGAATGAGATAGATTTGAACTATCCGATTAACCAATCAGATGCATACTAAGCAAGCGAAAGGGAGTGGAAGTCAAATCTGAACCTCTCTAATAACCAAACTCCGGCTCAGAGCCCCCACGCACTGGTCCTCACACCACTTCGTACAACCTCGTATCCAGGATCTTTTCACTTGTGGGAAAAAAACACTGGTAGAAGATGGTCACGTTATCTGCTAAAATCTAGCAGATTCCAATTAACTATCTTGGATTCCTTTATGACAATCATACAAAAAGCAAATTATCAATTAAACTATAAAAATTATCCAAACATTAAATATTTATAGACCTCCTCTTGGATTGCTCGTTCAAAATCTGCTGGATGTTAGCAGATCACGCGACCAGCCTCTACCAGGGTCTTTTCTCCCTTTGCCAAGAGGAAAGACCCTGCATGGTACGAGGTTGCACTTCGAAATGTGGTCAATGAGAAATACAGCAAGTATATACAAGGTGCATCAAAAAACCGACAATTATGCAAACACTATAATTTGCATCTCAAGAACTCGGGCACAGTTTTTCTCATCCAGACCTCGCAGCCGGTAAATAACATATATATATATATATATATATATATATATATATATATATATATATATATATATATATATATATATATATATATATTTTAC
>CACRXK020015442.1:0-11185 GCA_902702795.2 Paramuricea clavata
CATTCATAAGGTTTGTCTCCAGTGTGTGTTCTTTCATGTCTCGCTAAATTACTTGGATCTGGAAATCTCTTGTTGCAAACATCACATTCATAAGGTTTGTCTCCAGTATGTGTTCTTTCATGTCTCGCTAAATTACTTGGATCTGGAAATCTCTTGTTGCAAACATTACATTCATAAGGTTTGTCTCCAGTGTGTGTTCTTTCATGTCTCGCTAAATTACTTGGATCTGGAAATCTCTTGTTGCAAACATCACATTCATAAGGTTTGTCTCCAGTATGTGTTCTTTCATGTCTCGCTAAATTACTTGGATCTGGAAATCTCTTGTTGCAAACATTACATTCATAAGGTTTGTCTCCAGTGTGTGTTCTTTCATGTCTCGCTAAATTACTTGGATCTGGAAATCTCTTGTTGCAAACATCACATTCATAAGGTTTGTCTCCAGTATGTGTTCTTTCATGTCTCGCTAAATTACTTGGATCTGGAAATCTCTTGTTGCAAACATTACATTCATAAGGTTTGTCTCCAGTGTGTGTTCTTTCATGTCTCGCTAAATTACTTGGATCTGGAAATCTCTTGTTGCAAACATCACATTCATAAGGTTTGTCTCCAGTATGTGTTCTTTCATGTCTCGCTAAATTACTTGGATCTGGAAATCTCTTGTTGCAAACATTACATTCATAAGGTTTGTCTCCAGTGTGTGTTCTTTCATGTCTCGCTAAATTACTTGGATCTGGAAATCTCTTGTTGCAAACATCACATTCATAAGGTTTGTCTCCAGTATGTGTTCTTCTATGTGTCCTTAAAGTATGCATTTGAGTAAATCTCTTGTTGCAAATATCACATTCATAAGGTTTGTCTCCAGTGTGTGTTCTTTCATGTCTCACTAAAATACTTGTATCTGAAAATCTCTTGTTGCAAACAGCACATTCATAAGGCGTGTCTCCAGACGTATGTATCCTTTTATGTGTCCTTAAATTATGCATTTGAGTAAATCTCTTGTTGCAAACATCACATTCATAAGGTTTGTCTCCAGTATGTGTTCTTCTATGTGTCCTCAAAGTAAACATTCGAGCAAATCTTTTGTTGCAAATATCACATTCGTAAGGTTTGTCTCCAGTGTGTGTTTTTCTATGTTTCCTTAAAGTATAGAATCGAGCAAATCTTTTGTTGCAAACATCACATTCATAAGGTCTGTCTCCAGTGTGTGTTCTTTCATGTCTCGCTAAATTACTTGGATCTGGAAATCCCTTGTTGCAAACATCACATCCATAAGGCTTGTCTCCAGTATGTATATTTCTTTTATGTGTCCTTAAATTGCTTATTTGAGAAAATATCTTGTTGCAAACATCACATTCATAAGGTTTGTCTCCAGTGTGTTTTCTTTCATGCTTTACCAAAACGCTTCTGAATGAAAATATCTTGTCACAGAACTCACATTTCACAGGCATGGCTTTTCTCTAACACCGTCGCTCATGCGGCGAAACTTCGTTGAAAAATGTCACCTAATTGAACCCTTGAACCTTTGCTTTCTAAAACTTTATAATATTTTTCTTATAGCCGAGTTATTTTGGCATAAAAAACAGCAAAATGTGGCATACGGCAACAACGCACATGGCCAACCGACGCTCTCACAAATCAGAATCATATTTTCGAATTCCTTCAATCCTTCGAAAAAGCTCGAAAATTCCTCAGACTTCCTTAAAATTCCTTTCACTAATTATTAAAATTACTACAAGGCCTGGTCACATAGTTGCAAAAAGTGTTTTTTCTCCTTTTTTTGCTATTTTTCAGTTTTTCAGTTTGATTAAAAAAATCTTTAAAAAAAATCGTTAAAAGTCTTCAAAATTCCTATTTTTAAGGATAATTCACAAATAGTGAGAGCACTGC
Source organism: Paramuricea clavata (assembly GCA_902702795.2). Classification (NCBI taxonomy): domain Eukaryota; kingdom Metazoa; phylum Cnidaria; class Anthozoa; order Malacalcyonacea; family Plexauridae; genus Paramuricea; species Paramuricea clavata. Next base: position 1,888 of record CACRXK020015442.1, read on the forward strand.
AAGCGTCCTCAATTATTTTCGGTCGGCGGAGTACACCCACTTCATTATGCGTATAACACGTCAGGCGAAAAACGTGCTTCAAGCCTTCAAAACAAAACAGAACTGCAGTAAAATTAACAACTTTTTTCCAAAAATCATGGATACAATTGCAGCTTGGTTTGACGATGTTAGGCGTATGAACAAACGGCAGGTAAGCAGAGTTAGTTGTGTCGTCAATTTTGCTGTGTTCTACAAGCGAATTTTGACTTTTAATGCAACGTGTCCCTTGCATGTTTGACCAAGTTTATTGTTTATTTATTCTTTGACAGCATGTTCTATATATTATATTATATATATAGAAGTCAAAGGTATGTGTAAATATTATAATAAACCATCATCGTTTGTAGTGTGGTAGTCAGATTAGCAAAAACATATTTAATCAATGATCGGTGTGTAGTGCGTTTTAATCCGTGTTGATTTTGTTTGCTGTTTGCATGGGGCTTATTCCATTGAATATCCACACACCCCCTGTCATGTTTCTCAAAGTTATACCTCTGACAAATGCCAAGCTTACCCTTGAGGAAATCCAAGCTCAAAGCACCCATCTCTGAGGAATTCCAAGAGAAAATTGGAAGTTATCCCCCGTACCCTACCCCCCTATTGTGAGGGCCCCCTATACTTTTTGCGTGAAGCGTAAAGGGCTTATTTTACTTCGCCGTGAAACGTGATCGGGCCCCCTATACGTTTTGCGTGAAGCGTGAAGGGCTTATTTTACTTAGCCGTGAAACGTGATCGATAATTTTCTTAATCCGTGACTCGTGAAAAGGCAAAATATTTTTATGTGAAAGCATATTGTGAAGAGGTATAGGGGGCCCTCTATTGTGTATGTGTGACACCTGTGTTTTGAAAACTGTATTTTAAGCAGTTAAGCTCATCGCTCCCCATGCAGAATTTTCACCTGAATTGCTACCTGTGCATTTTCATAAAAACCACAAAATATACATATTTTTATGCGTTGTTAGTAGCATTTATGTCCTGTCATCTATTGAGAGGCAGCTGTGTGCACATGAACTCAATTTAAGTAATTGTATGGTTTCGAGTGCAATTTGGAAATTTTAGAAAAACATGCACAAGTGAATTTTTCAAAGACAACTGAAATTGCATAAGGCTGAAAAAAAATATAAGGACGAGTGCAATTTGATTCTTTGGAAAAATCACTCGGGGTTTAAGATCGCAGCCGGTTGTTGCCGCCATTTTCACAGCACTAGCCGGCAACTTCTAAATTAGCAACAACAAGTTTTTCTTCTTAATTTAATTAATTGATCTATTGACCAGTATACAGTACTGCGAAGAGATATAACTTATCAAAACCTCGTCCAAGACGCGGGTACGTTGCGTCCACTTGCACCCGTGGGTGCATCCGACCTGCGGGCGCCGTGCGTCCACTGTGCGTTTGCGGGTGCGTCCACTGTGCATGTGTCATGCGTCCGCTTTGCATCTGCGGGCGAGGACGCAGCTTGTGGGCAAGGACGCAGCTGCATGAGAAAGAGTTCTCTTCGTAGATCGTTGGAAATTATCACGTTCCACTTTTCATAAACAAACCATGGACATCGGAAAATATTTCATGTTAACGATTTCACACTAGGTTTTCATACACTCTTTAGCGGGGAAATATTTTCCTTGTCAGACCCGTCTTTTTTATCTGCCATTGTGGTCTTTGGCTTTGCGCTTACCTGAATCTTTTCGAGACTCCGCTTCTGGCTCATCTTGCCTTTCTCGCATTGCATCTAGCTTACGCTGGGTTTCAAAATCATTAGGATCATCTCGATTCACCAATGAAAAAATCAATGGGTCATTCCAGAAAACATTCATACCACCCCCACGGAGGAAATTGGAAGTTAACCCCCCTACCCCCTTGTGATGTCCTAATACATTTACTATTATCAGAAACAATTTTGTCTCCCCTCCCCCTCCGGACAGCAGAAATTTCCTCCGTGGGGGGAGTATGGATCTTTTCTGGAATGACCCAATTCATATCTTATGATAATGTATATGTATTATTGATTTACACTCCTCAAATATAGACAATAGCATCATGCAGTTCTCATGTTTTTACTAAATGTTATTCCGGACAATGTTTAAGCGAATAAAGCGATAAAAGTGTAATAACACGATTTATAGTTCTAATATTTCGGAATTTGTGCTTCGTAAAGTTCCTTTTCGTAGTTCACCTCTACTTTCGCACCTTCGGACAACGTTTGGTTTGAACCCAGTATTCTTTTAACGTTGCCGGTTAAAACGAGGTTTTATCTTTTTCGAAAAAACCAACATACTTGTTGTAGTTGTGATATTACTAAGTTCATATGTGTTTATATTATACTTACAGTATATAGTTTATATCTATAAATATTAGTTTATGTCTGCAATACTTTATGTCTGCAAATATTAGTTCGTTTTTCCGATCATGTTACGACAACTGCATCCAAGCGGATGCAGTTTTAAGCTGGAGGCTGGACGCAGGCGCTTTGGCAGCAGGACACGGCCATGTGCAGAGTGGACGCAAGACGCGGGCACTCTGTCTGGGGCAGGACGCAGGCAGACGTGGGGTTAAGTTATTTCTTGGCAGTACTGTATCTGGTATCTGGCTGGATAGTAAAAATGCTCTATCCTGTGCACCTCTAATTCTGTGAATTATTTTTAGCTGTATTATCAAGTGTTAAACTTTGGCATGATAGTGTCATCTGCTCTTATGATCTGGAAAGGTTTGATGGTTGTAACAGGAAGTGAGAGTCCAATTGTTGTTGTGCTAAGGTATGGTCATCATTTGTCAGCTAGCATAATATTAACTGTTTAGATTATCAAATTCACACATAGATTGTACCATAGACATCCTACATGTAGCAGAATTTGCTATTGAAAAAGTGCCCTCCCCTTCCAGATGACAGAAATTTCCTCCATAGTGGAGTCTTGATCTTTTCTGGGATGATCCAACTGTATCCTGGCTTGTGTTTTGCAAATCGAGATTGCCTTGTCTGAAATCTACATATATGCAGAAAGTTTTACATTTGATTTACACAGGAAATTTTTATTTTGCCTTTTGCTGCCAGGAAGAGAAATATAGAAATTGTTGGGAGTTTAACAAACACTAGGCGTAAAAAAATACTAGTCTTGTGGTTCCGGTTCCCGACTGACCATATTTTTTTCTGCCGACCCTATTATTTTTTCAACGCGATTGACCATGCGACCCTATTTTCTCCAGGTGGTTGCGGGCTGCTCATACAACATGCCAAAATGTTGTCACACTAATTATTGAACCAAATTGCCTAAATTCATCCATAAGAAATACGCATCTCTAGTTAATATTGATGTCGGGACTCTACTGCAAATCGCTCAGCAAAAAACTGCCAAAACCATGAAAAAACATTCAAAAAAAATTTATTTCCAAACTACCGACCCTAATTTTTTCATGATATGAAACCGGAACCACAGGTATTTTTTTACGCCCTATTACACTAAAGGCATGAGCTTGGCATCTGGACGCATTCCTCTCAGAAAAGTGTGATATCTGAGGCCTCTTCTTAGCTTTAGAAAAAGTTCTTACAAATTCTCTAAGAAATAATTAAATCCCAGCAAACTATTCTCGACACATGTCGCCCCTAACATTTCTCACCAGATTTTAACATGCTGCACCAGTATCTCAAAGGTTGTCCTGAACAACTTGATTAGGGGGTAGAGTGGTAGACCCCCTGTGGCTATGCCATTGATGTGAACAGCACCATGTCTATGCCACCGATGTCACAGCTGTAAATTGTGTTATATACTTATATGTTTTTACAGTGGTAGTATGGAACCGGCATTTCAAAGAGGAGATCTGTTATTTCTAACAAACTACAAAGAAGATCCCATTCGAGTTGGAGAAATTGTCGTGTTTAAAGTGAAAGGCAGAGAAATTCCTATTGTACATAGAGTGATCAAACTTCATGAAAAGTAAGTCCAAATGGTGGTGGTATGAATGAAAGAGGAGAGTGTTTCCAGCACTGGGAATTAGTGACACTTAATAAGATTGACAGCAGCAAAAAAATGCTTTTACAAGGGTCGAAATTCCCGCTATTCCGTTATTCTGAAATATACTAAAATGCCTGACGGAATAGTAAACTTCATGATCACAGTATTCCGTTTGTATAGTAGAAAAATTGTGGTCGACAAGCAAGGGTTTTCCTCTTGCATAATATATCACTTTATACTGGACTTTGAGCCACTGTTCCACTTCGTAGCTACTGTAAGTTCTTGTTCGCTTGCAATACTTGCATATTCTAATTTATTTGCAGCAATATTATTGTTGATTTCAAGTCACTTTTCAACGCGCGGTTCCCGTTGCGAACTTGCCAATTACGTTTCCAAGTTCGGAAATTGGGCGCGAACTTCGCAACAAAGTGCGCAAGTTCAGTTCAGTGTTTGAACTTTGTTTCTTGTTAATAATTTGTTCATCACTGTACAGAGCAATCCACTGTACATGTTTATTTTTTGTTATTCAATTATTCCGTTCACTTTAGGAGTCAGTCAAGGTCAAGGATGATTTCACGAAAATCAGAACATTAGCGCGGACCCTGCATGAACGGGCTCTCAGAAACATTACATTAAGGAATAGTGGATTTTCAGACGGAATAGTAAATACAAAAAAAATTAAATTTCGACCCCTATTTTGCAATTTTTATATGAGGTAGATTTATAACAGATTTGTCCAGTGGATTGTCAATTTTCTTGGAAACAATCCTGGTAAAGGCCTTGAATTTCTTCTCCACTGGCCATCAAACGTTATTCAACTTTTTCAATGAATTGTGTTTTTACAGGGATGATGGGAGTATTATATTTTTAACAAAAGGTGATAATAATTCTGTGGATGACCGAGGTCTGTATGCCCCAGGACAATTATGGTTACAAAAGAAAGATGTTGTAGGCAGAGCTAGGGGGTGAGTAGAAGTTCACTTTTTATGATCAAATAAGTGAAGTATTTCAATGATTTTTTTCATTTATTTACTATGTACATCTGTACATTTATTTACTATGATTAATTACTTCAGTTAAGCCTGCTGCACACGAGAGCAACTTGCTGAACTAACCTAACCGCCTCGCGTGGCAGCTAGCTCAGCAAGTTGCTCTCGTGTGCGGATAGTTTTTGTGAGGATTTGACCTCTCGAGGCCTTGAGGAAAATATCTATCGTGTTTGATATTTTTCACCTTGCGAGGAAAAAAATCTCAACGTCTGCGGATGTTGCGAGTTTAGTGCTGAGCTGCTTTAATCAATTTATAGCCAATGAGGAGCCATAGTTTCTCAATGTGACTTTGAACAAAATGGAGGAAAGTGCAACTGATTGTGTCAATTATATTGTTGCTGAGTAGTTTTCCCAACGTTTGCGGTGAAAATGAGGCGGTTAGCTCAACAGGTTTCTCCTGTGTGCGGCAGGCTTTAATTATGACAATTGTGGTGGAGACACTGCATTTAAATAAACACAGGATTTCTGTAAACAAAACAATAATATAATAGAGTTGCAAATAATAGCAAAGTATCTAAGGCAAAAAAAAAATATGTGGGTTTCCGGTTTCTTCTTATAAAAACTTAGGTAGGTTTTTTTTGAACTTTTTTTTTAACAAGCGGACGCCATTTTGTTTAGTCAGTGCTTCCACATCCAAAGATAAATTTCCCTAATATTGCCTCAAATTTCAATTTTCCACAAACTTTTTCCTCTAAGTGGAAACACTTACAAGCATGATTCAATAAAAAAGTTTAGGGTCGGGATTTCGACGTCCAAAAGCTAGGTAGGGTCGGGAAACCGGAAACCCACATATATTTTTTTTTGGCCTAAGTGGTATCACCCTGCAAATTTCAACAATAATATTTTGTGGACCATCAATTTTTTGACCAGTTACAAAATCACAAACATTTACACTTTCAAAGTTTCTGTGATAACAGTAGGTGTGTGAGGGCACTACTCTGTGTTTATCAATGAGTCAGGTCCCTCAAACATTTCTTACAAATCCTTCAAAATTTAGCATTTACCTATGTGCAAAATTCCCACTGTGATTACAAAAACTCTGATATTGTACTGTAAACTGCCCTTTAGACTCTAGCCTATATGTATGGTTATATATACCAGTAAACTGCATTATACTGTATTTAATTCATAGATTGTGCTGTGGTTTATATAAATAAACTTTATATATTATGTAATGAACAGTATTGTGAACTTATGGTCTATTTTTTCACAGGTTTTTACCATATGTAGGAATGGTTACAATAATCATGAATGACTATCCCAAATTTAAGGTAAAGTATCCTGCATAATATTTAATTTAGCAGTCTTACATAGGAAAAAACCCTTTGCAGCTGGCCTAAAGAACTTTGCATAACAATATCTGCAGGGCAAGAAAAATGATGGGCTTTGTTTTACTTCTTTGTTTACAAAACACACAGCTCTCCATGGTCTCCAGTCACTTACTGTTCTCAACTTTTTTAATTAAACTGCAAAGAGCCTTATATTCAAAACTCATGAATGCATACTGTATTCTTTCGCTTTCCTATACATGTTAAGGAGTAAATTTCATCTTATTATTTTAACTTTTTAAGCATAGTAGCCTAATTAAGAACAGGGGCGGGGAAAATATGCTATATTGTAACAGATATGCTATATTGTTTCAGTACACTGAGAATCTTATAAAGTAATTATTAAGTTAATAATACTTTTAATAATATACTGCAGTAACTAAAATAAAACATAATTAACGGTCTGATATCCTAAGGTAAATATAGATGACAAAATTGGACACTACTTAATAGGGGACACAATCAAGGGGATCCATGCTGCCCCAGAAAATTTTGAAAATCAGTTGTCCTTGATTGGCAAAAAATGCATTTTGCATACAACCTTATATTAAAATGCATTTTGCATACAACAACATATCATTCTATACATTTATGCACTATCACACTATTAAGATGGATGCACTTATAATCGAGGTTATACTGTACCTATACTGTACAATACAGGTAACATTCTTTCTATTTCTTAGAATTTTTTTCTCTGAATTTCTCCTTTTATCTAAATTATTACAATTGTCTTTTTTGCTTTCTTCGGGAAATATTTTATGGGAACTAAAAAAATTCTAGGACCAATGGTCCCGTGGTCCGATACTTTGTCCACCCCTTAAGTAATTTTATCTTTTTTGTTTGTAGTACTTTGTCCTGGCAAGTCTTGGTCTATTTGTACTGCTACATCGAGAATGAAGAGCTTATCTTTAGGAGGATATAATAATGTATAGTTTTAGGGAGTGTTGCATGTCAATGATACCAGTTGAAAGACCGTTGCTTTATTAGATTTGATAATTCACACAGAAAAGCAAGATCATGAAGTCATGTGTGAAATCAACCACAATATTTTTTAACTTAACCATTTTTTGTCTTATTGAAATTTGAAAATACACAATAGACCGCATAATAAAGTTCCTTGCCGTGTGTCTTAATAGAAAAAAGATAGCAAATACTTGTAATACTTGCAGCCACACGCGACAAGGAAACGTCATTATGCATAAGATCCATTGTTGGTATCCAATTGATAGAAAATACCAAAACCATAAACCATGATTTTTTCTGTGTTGGTGTAATGTACTCAGGTGAATATGATGCTTGTGATGTTACTCTGAGTGTATATCCACACCGGGCAAGCTTGAAAAATTCCAAAGGTCGTAGGTTCGATTCCCACCGTGGTCAGGCATATTTTTCAAGCTTGCCCGGTGTGGATATACACTCAGAGTAACATCACAAGCATCATATTCACCTGAGTACACTACACCAACACAGAAAAAATCATGATTATTATTAGATAACATTCATATCGAAGGAACTAGATTCTGTTCCGAAATATCACATACTCGAACCGACCAGACCGCGTAGCTCAGTTGGCAGAGCATTGGGCTAGTATTCCAAAGGTCGTAGGTTCGATTCCCACCGTGGTCAGGCATATTTTTCAAGCTTGCCCTGTGTGGATATACACTCAGAGTAACATCACAAGCACCATAAACCATGTTTCAAACATAACCAATTTTTCACAACTAAAACATGTTATGATGGAAAAATTTCAATGAGGCGCGGTTTTCAATAGGTATCATTAATTCCATACGCATTGTCACTGCATGAATATGATAGCTGAACCAATTTCCGAAAACACTATATTTCCGAGACTTTTGAGTTTTGTACGAAGGCTGGATAGCGATAGAGGAAAGTTATTTGAAGCATGAACGTTTATTGGCATAACCTAGATTAAAATGTAGTATTTATAAATTAAAGTTGCGTTGTATTAATTGGGTGGTCCGCATCCGTAGTTTTGTAACTTCCCAAGCATTTTTACAACTGCCGAAGAAATCATTATCCGTTGGATTGCGCTATTCGGCCTTCGTACAACTGGCCCATGCAGTACTTTAAGGGGCCGTTCATTATTTATGCCTGGTTTTGTCAAAGAGAAAATGGTCGATGATAATTTTTAAAATAAATAGGATGTCAGTTATATTAACCCTAGGTATCAGTGTTATTATATAGAGAATAATACATGGGTACGCGAAAATACCAGATTTATTTCGAGTGTTGAACATGATATCTCAGGAGTGAGCGCAAATTTCCAAGCACCCATGTAATTTTTCTGTTTATTATATAAAGGACAGTCTTTGAAAAGCGATAATTTTTCCAGAAAAGCGATAATTGAAAAGTGATAATTTTCACATGTGAGATTATCATGAATAATCTCACATGTGAGATTATCACTTTTATCAGTGCTCGAAATCTCTATAAAGCACTATACTTTATATAATAAAAATGAATAATACCATGCACCCCATTCTTGGGTTTCAATACGGCGTTATCCACATGGGGCCAGTTGTTCAAAGCTGGGTTAGCTTAACCCTAGGTTAACCTAAAATTTAAAGCAAACTTCCTGACAGCTTGTCTATAAATTTGGAAATATTTTTTCAGAAATCTTGTCTGGATCAGTAGGAGATTACTTCTCTGAAGTTTTGAAATAAACAGACGTGCAGAAATACACAAACTAAAACAGCGGGTTCAATTTTAACCGAGGGTTAGCGCTAACCCACCTTTGAACAACTGGTCCCGGGGGGGGGGGATCAAGCTGAAATGAATTGATGCTTGTACTGGAGTGAGAAAATGATACGAAATTTCATGTATTTGCCACCAAGTACAAGGCTAATACATAAAACAAACAATCGACTCACGCTGATAACTGTGTTCTGTTTTAGAGTTGACCCCCCCCCCCCC
>CACRXK020015447.1:0-12204 GCA_902702795.2 Paramuricea clavata
ATGAGTTAAAACTAAACCCCAATGCTAAAAATGGTGGCAATGTATAAAACAGCTTGCGGGTTTCGCCAAGAACAAAACATTCTCTAATTTCGTTGTAAACAACCAGGTTTTTGCTGGTAAAGAGTTAGCAGATAAAATCAATGATGTTTTTGTCTCATCTACCCAAGATATTCCTCACTTGAATAAGTCTCCAGTTGATGACCTAATTGAAAATGGCAGTACAAGTATCCTTCCACAGTTTATTATCGAAGAAAAAGATGTATACTGTAAATTGTCCGCCATCCCCGTTTCCAAATCACCTGGTCCTGACCGAATACCTAATTGGGTGCTTAAATCTTATGCATACGTTCTTTCTTCCCCTGTGGCATCGATTTTCAACGCTTCGATTCAAAAAGCAGTTGTACCCTCAATGTGGAAAAAAGCGAACGTTATCCCTGTTCCAAAAAAATCAGTCCCTAAAGACATTTCTAAAGATTTGCGCCCTATCTCACTTACCCCCACTTTATCCAAAATTTGCGAACGGTTTGTTACAGACTGGTTACTTAAGTCAATTGGTGCAAAGATTGATACGCGGCAGTTTGGCTCCGTTAAAAATTCCTCGGCTACCCATGCCCTACTGAGCCTGATCCATCACCTCCTGAGTGCTACAGATGCTTCAAGCAATGCGGTGAGAGTATTCTTGCTTGATTTTGAAAAAGCTTTTGATCGAATAGATCACAACATACTGGTGAATAAGCTACAACAAATGAGTGTTTCCCAAACCATTATAAATTGGATTAGAAGTTTTCTCTCTGATCGTAAACAACGAGTCAAGTTGGCTAACTGTCATTCGGACTGGCAAACGTTAAACGGTGGAGGGCCGCAAGGGTCGGTGTTAGGGCCAGCTTTGTTCCTTGTTATGATAAATGATCTTCTTATTGATTGGAGCGATAGATGGAAGTATGTTGATGACAGTACGTTTGCTGAACGAGTTACATCAACTGAGAGTAGTGAACTACAAGATCTTGTGAATGTTATCTATAATTGGTGTGAAGTTAATAATATGAAGCTCAACATCGGCAAATGTAAGGAAATGGTAATTGACTTTGCAAGAGAAAAACATGAGTTTTTACCGTTAACTATAAATAACATTGGTATTGAGCGGGTAAAATCTGCCCGAATTCTTGGTCTCTCAATCCAAGATGATTTGAAATGGAACGAGCATGTGAACCATATTGTTAAAAAAGCGGGAAAACGCCTTTATATGCTAAGGTTGTTAAAACGATCAAATGCCGACAATAGCATTCTAATTTTGGTATACTGCACCATTATCAGACCAGTAGTCGAATATGCCTGCCAAGTTTGGCACTTCAATATTACAGAATACCTAAGTGAAGATATCGAAAAACTCCAGAAGCGGGCTCTGCGTATTGTCTTGCCATTCGCTACTTATAGCGAAGCTTGCAGTATTACTGGTATACCCTTACTGAAAGATCGGCGGCGTTTATTATGCGAACGTTTTTTTGTTAAAAATGCACATGGAGACAAATTGGGTGACCTCTTACCGCCTAAACTTGAACATAACTATAATACACGTTATGGAAGCGATTATAATAACTATAGTTGTAAAACGGACAGATTTATGAAATCGTTTTTTCCACAGATGGTTTCACATATGAATAGACCATAATTTTAATATTTTTAATATTTTTAAATTTGAACTCTATAACTTTTTCAACTGAAGTTATGAATAATTTTATGCATCTAGATCTTCTATTGTAGTATAATGAGACTTTTTACTGATGTAATTTAACCTAATAGGTTACAAATCGGTATTTTATTAAATTATCAAATAAAGATACTTGGTGTAACGTTTCAAGAGAATCCTTCCATGTGGGACATGCATCTAGATGAATTAATGAGTAAAGCCTGTAGCAGAATGTACATTATTCGGATTTGCAAATACTACGGGTTTTCTAGGAAAGAGCTGGATCTTCTGTTCCATAGTCTTATTTTATCAATAATAGTTTTTGGTATAGAGGTCTGGGGATGTGCGTCGTATTCTAAGTATCTTAGTCAAGTAGATAAACTTTTAAAACGTGCATATAAGTGTGGATATCTTATGTATCAGGTATCGATTGTTGATATATTAAACAATAAAGACAGAGATTTATGGGAGAAAATAACTACGGATCCCAACCATGCCCTACAAGTTTTGCTGCCGCCTAGTCGTCAATTAGAATTACGCAATCGCGGACATGAGTATGAACTACCGAGAGTTCGAACAGAAAGGTTTAAAAGAGTGTTCGTTAATAGATGTCTTTTTAACTTCATATGATATTTTTTAAATTAGAAATTAACTTCTTAGGAACTTCATTAAACATTATAATAATGGTATTTTAGCTCTATTAATGAATAATATCAATACTAATTCAGAAATTAGTATAATAATTATTGATAAGTAAGTGCAAATTGTAAGCCCGCACGTTTGTTGTGAGGTGTTGTTTTTAATCCCCGAGCCGGCGGCGCGAAGGGCCGTGCGAGGGTACTAATTCCCCCCGGCTATTTACACGCGGGGAAACGAAAGCATTAGCGGAGTCTAAAGTTCATCAAATATCGCGGGCGTGGGTCACTGTGCGTGGGTGGTCATCCTCACTGATCTACAAAATATGGCGGACTGTCATGAATAGCGAACACTGTGATTGGCCCAATTTAAAGTTTTCATTATAACGACTGCATGACGACAGCGAAATAGCAAACATTTCTTGATTTGATGATTGATAAATTTCTTGCAAATATATTTCATTTTTGCTCGCATTTTTGCTCGCATTTTCGCAAGATTTTGTAAATTTCAAGAAAGAAAGGGCGAAAGGATCGGCTAAAGAAGGGAGCCGACGTTAACGAAGGTAAGTTTGTTTTAAATATTGATTTTATAATTGCTTTAAAACCCGACGGCCTTTGCGTATATGAAACAACTAAACAAGACAGCATACAATTTCATTGTATCTTTAATATTGATTCCCTTTTTTATTATATTGATTTTTTTAAATAAATAAAAAAGAAAGCAAAGTTATTTGCATGCGAGAATTTGAAATCATAGTTTTATTGCAAACTCATAAAGAACATTTTAAAACGTTTTGCGAAGCGTTTGTGGTTGAATTTTACCTTAAATTGAAGCTTATACTACGTATAATATCATACCTATCATATATATGTTGGGAAATTGATAATTTTGTAATTAAAAGTGATATTTTTAGGCGATTTTTCATTTGTAAGAATATTCTTAAAAATTATCGTGTTACCATAACAACTACTTTAGATACTTCATGTTTCGAAAATATAATGGTTTTGTCAGCAAGGCGAGGGTTTCTGCATGCATGTATTTTCTAGTATTTCAATAAAGATTTATACATACATACAAAAGACGCTATGTCTTAGACGGGATTCGGTTGGGCTTTCGTGTAGGTTGGGAGCCTGACAGGGTATATTTGCGTTCTCGGACGTCTAATATGCGCTCTGCCTCTGACCATCCAGACGTCGTGGATGCTTACCTGTCCTCAGAGTTAGCGGCCTGACGCGTGGCAGGCCCGTTTACCAGCCTTCCGGTTCCGGTCCTTCATGTCAGCCCCTTTGGTGTCATCCCCAAGAATCACCAGCCTGGCAAGTGGCGCCTTATCCTAGATTTGTCCTCGCCGGCTGGTCACAGTGTCAATGACGGTATCCCCTAGGATCCTTACTCGTTGCAATATGTGAAGGTTGATGACGCCATTCGTGCTTTGGTCGATATGGACCCCTGGGCGCTGATGGCAAAGTTCGACGTCCAAACAGCTTATCGTAATATCCTGATACACCCTGATGATCGTTACCTCTTAGGTATGAAATGGCGTGATCGTTTCTACGTTGATCTCGTATTGCCATTTGGTTTGCGGTCGGCCCCGTTTATCTTCAACTCGGTTGCTGAGGCCGTCGAATGGATCTTGGTGCGTAATTATGCTGTCAGCCCGCTGTTCCATTATTTGGACGATTACTTAACCATGGGTCCTGCCAATTCGTCCATTTGTCAATCCCACATGGATACCGCCTTTACCGTGTTTGCCCGCTTGGGTCTCCCTTTGCATTTGCAAAAGTGCGAGGGTTCGTCCACTGTTTTGGTGTTTCTCGGTGTCGAGTTGTATTCCGTACAGCAGTTAGCTCGTTTGCCCCGTGACAAGGTCGATCGCATCCTGCGGCTTCTCCAGTCGTGGTCTCGTAAGAAAACGTGTACGCGTCGTGACTTGGAGTCCTTGATTGGCTCCCTTCATCATGCCTGCCGAGTTGTGGTGCCTGGTCGTACCTTTCTTCGTCGCATGATCGATCTATTATGCTGTTTTCGTCATCGCGACCATCCCATTCGCTTGAATGTTGAGTTTCGTAGAGACCTACAATGGTGGCTGTCTTTTTTCCTAGAGTGGAACGGAGTGTCCTTTTTTCTTTCACCCGCTGTGTCTCCGTTACCTGATCTAGTTGTTTCATCCGATGCGTCAGGTTCCTGCGGTTTTGGGGCCCTATGGCACATGCAGTGGTTTTACAGCTCCTGGTTTTTTCTGCGTTTTCTTTCGTTTGCGCTTACAGGAGTTTCGTCGTGTGGCCCCTCATTCCGATCTACTCCCCCTTCCAATCCCACCGTCGCTGTTGTCGCGCCTGGTACCGCCTGCTTGATCAACCAGTGTTTTGGTTTCTTGGCCCAAGGTTTGCCTCCATCCACTCGCCGTGTCTACGCTGCTGGGCAACGCGCCTATTTCCAGTTTTGTTCGACTTTTGACCCTCCGTCTTTTCCGTCGTCGGAATGGCTGTTGATGTTATTTGCGACCTGGCTTGCTCAGACTCGGAATTTAGCTCCGTCTTCTGTCTCGTCGTATATTGCTGCTGTCCGTTCTTGGCACATTGACCTTGGCGCACCAGATCCCACCCGCGGGGCGACCAGATTGGCCAGATTGTTACGTGGCATCCGCCGCTCTCGTTCTTGGCCTGCATTGACACGTTTCCCTGTTTAATACCAATCGACTGATGGGTGTCCTCCAGTCGGCGCTCTCCGCTCCGGGGTTTGACCATGTGATGTTTTGGGCTGCATGTTGCACCGCTTTTTTCGGTTTTCTACGTGTTAGCGAGTTTACCTGTCCCGGTGTCTACGTCCCTTCACGCCATTTGTCTTTAAGCGACATTCAGTTGGATGCTGGAGGACACTATCGCCTGTTTTTAAAGTCGTCCAAAACGGATCCTTTTCACCAGGGATGCACGATCTTAATTGGGCCTTCGGGTCACCAGATTTGTCCCGTTGCTGCGCTGTCTCGGTATTTGGCCATCCGCTGTTCGTTCCCTGGTCCTTTGTTTTTGTGCGTCACTGGTGCGCCTCTGTCGCCGTCTGTGGTTAATGCTTGGCTCCGCTTCATTCTCAAGGCTGCAGGTGTTCCTGGGAATTATTCTAGCCACAGTTTTCGTATTGGTGCGGCTACTTCGGCCGCTCTGGCGGGTGTTTCGGACCATGTTATCAAGATTTTGGGTCGTTGGTCCAGTGATTGCTACCTGCGCTATATTCGGACACCTCCCCACATCATTCTCCAAACTGCTCGTCACATTGTTTGAGACTTGTTTGGGGTTGGGGAACGCCTTTGGAGTGGGTTCGTGTCTCGAATCCCCTTCTCCAGCTGCGCTGGAGGGTGGCGTTGGAGAGGCTAATTCTCGGCATCATTGATATTAGTCAAGTCGGGATGCTGGGATGGTTGAAAGTCTCTTCTACCGAGAAGACAGCTGCACAGAATGGAGTTCATCGTAAGCCGGCTTGCCGAGTAAACTAAGCAGCCGGAATCTCTCCAACAGAGCTACACCCTCCAGAGAATTGCTTGCTTAAGCTCGAGTGCGTTAAATGTTAAATGTGTTTATGCCATAAAAATAATTAACATCAAGCACGAGTTGTGATGTGGGTCGTTAAAATATGTAAATTATGCATTTATGCATGGTTCACTTTCATTGACCAATCAGAAGCAGTCTGTTGTCGGCGGGCGGGAGTTTGCCATTTGCTGTGCTCACGGGCTGTGCTCACTTGCATACCGCTTCTCACGCTGTGCACTTGATTTCCCACCCACCCACGCGATAGTGTTTCCCCCCTGCCTGTGTTGGCGGTGGCGCCGGTTGCTTGCCGGGTTTTTGTTTTTCAGGCTGCTTGCCGGGTTTTTGTTTTTCAGGCTGCTTGCCTGTGCTCGCTGGCTGATTGCCGGCCTACCTCCGGCTGCTTGCCGGCCCCTTGGGTTGCCTACCTGCCCCCCCCCCCCTCTGGCTGTTTGCTCGATCTCGGGCTATTGACCCCTCCCCGTCCGGCTGCTTGCCGGGTGTTCGGCTGCTTGCCGATGTGTGTATCTGTGCATCAGCATATTTTAATTCGTGATTTGTTCGTCTGCTTGTACGTTCGTTTGTCCCCTCACCATTAGTCCTTATGTCTGTCCGTGAAGCGCCTATTGTTTGTTGTGTGTGTCCTTGCCACAGCGTAAATGGTGGGGGTAGTCCTTTTTGTCAACGTCCTTTTTGTCAGGCCTTAAAATATCTTTTACAGGGCCGTCTGACAAAATGTCCGGTGACGTTGAGTTTGGGTCGGACATATGTCCGATGACCTTCAGTTCAGTTTTGGCTCGGAAATAAGTCTGAATGACACAAATGAATAAACGGTAAATGTTGTAAAGATATTAAATAATTTGTTTCTTTCATACTTATTTCCAAGCCAAAATTAACTTGCTTACCAGAACAGCAGTGTTAAAAAAAGACTTCGACAACTTAAGCCCGTTTTCCACTTCACCATTTCGCTCGCCGCCCCGCGCTCGACTACGTTAAAACAACATTTCCAATTCACCTTTTATACAATAGTACTCTGATTTTCCATTTAACATACAAGCCTCTAGTCCTGGGCTAGGGTACATTTTGATTTCAATAAACCTCAGTTTCACTTTGGTCGGACAGAATGTCCGGTGGTTTCCTCTCTACGTCGGACAATTTCACGAATGGGTCGGACAATGTCCGTGACCGACCGATATTTTAAGGCCTGGCCAATGTCCGGTGTTGTGTTCGTTATTTGCATTATGCCGCACCCGCTCGTCGGGCTTGCTCCCCGGCTAGTCCGGGTGATTTCTTTTAGATTGGTATCCTGCGTTATCCAGCGTTCTTTGGTTCCCCTTTGGTCGGTAGGTGCATATAGTTAGTTGTGCTCGGCTTCGTATGCTTATCAGGTAAGATATCTCGTACGTTCCTGTTACTATTCGTTCGGTGTTTTTTATTAATTCCGTCTCCACCTGTGGTGTGACGTTAACTCTGTCCTTGGAGAGGCTAATTCTCGGCATCATTGATATTAGTCAAGTCGGGATGCTGGAATGGCTAAAAGTCTCTTCTACCAAGAAGACAGCTGCGCAGAATGGAGTTCATCGTAAGCCGGCTTGCCGAGTAAACTAAGCAGCCGGAACCTCTCCAACAGAGCTACACCCTCCAGAGAATTTAAAAATTAAATGAGACTTACCTTAAGTCGAAATTTGATTGTAATTCTATGAGTCTTTGGACAAGGAAACTAAGGAGTCATGTGAGATATTCAAAGTGTTGGAATCAGGAGCTTCAACACAAAGTTTGGTGGAATGCATTTACTGCTAATGCTTCTGGATCAGGATGATATGAAAAGAATGGCTTCACCTGATAGTTTATCCGAGAAGCAAAAAGATCAATATTGGGCATAAAGTGTAGTTTTTCACATGCTTTGTGAAACAATTTTTTGTCAAGGCACCATTCTGTATTTCGCCTACACTTTCTGGATTCATAGTCAGCCTCAATATTTTCTTTCCCTGGTATACGGGCAACTGTGAGCCAAATATGGTGTATGATACACCAGTCCCATATGGACTTAACAAGAGCATTTAATTTGGGAGAATGACTAGTTCCCATCTTATTCAGTGTAACCTGAGCTGTGGTATTATCAACAAGCACTTTTACATGCTTGTCAGATACCAACTGCTTGTATGCTTTAAGGCCAAACAACACAGCTAGCATTTCAAGATAATTTATATGGTCTTCTTGCTCTTCCACTGTCCAAAGCCCCCCAGTTGCTAGATCATTTACTGCACACCCCCAACCTTGTTTGGATGCATCAGTTCGAATTGTAATATCTGGCTCAGGCCGATACACTACATTAACTGCTGTATCTATGGAGTCAACCCACCACTGAAGCTCATTTCTAGCCAGTGATGTCAAACACATGTGTGCTTCAAAATTCCCAGCATTCAGTTTGAGGGCTTCTTATTTTTCATGCTCAGTGAGGCGGAAATGCAAAGGCCCATACATGACCCCAGGAAAACTAGATATAATGAGTCCCACAACTTGTGCCACCTCACGAATACAAGGCCTTTGACGTAGGAGAAGGTGGTTGACTGCAGCTTTTAACTTTCTAGCCTTCTCGGGAGTTAGGCATTTTAAAATGCCTATACAGTACATGTGTGTTTAGGCTTTTCAGGTTCAGTATTAACCTGTGTGACCCATCTGGTTTAGGGCGGAGAAAAATTGGTGAAATGAATTCATCAGGCTCATGCCTAGATTCAACAATAACCCCTTTAGCCATTAATTTTTGACTTTCTTGTGAAATAATACCTTGTTCCTTTTCAGAAACCTGGGTAACTATACATCGGTTTTGTTGTGGCTGGGAAATGAATTCAATTTTTTCCCCATTGACTGTTATTAACACTTCTGAGTCAGAAGTAATTTTTCGCCACTCACTCAGTTTAGTTGACAGCTGGCCTGCTTTAAAGCTGTCTGTTTTCATATTAAAATAATTTACAACAGCAGGCAATAGCCTAGCTAGGTTGCTTACCTGTAAACGTTGTAAAACCGATGTATTCACTGGCACTAAAACCTTGTCTGCGAGTTTTTCCTGGGTAGAAAGGGTGGCTTCGGTGGGTGTTGCTTCCACTGGCGTCCCTTGGATAAAAAAGGGTTTCCCTTTCTCTGCCTGTTGTCTGAGCCAGTATTGTTGTTTAGGTTTGACCCTCCGATTGAAAAACGGCCTCGAGATTTGGCTTGGCCAAATCTTTCTTGAACAGTGGTTTTACTGATTTTGTTGGAGGCCCGGATGTCGTTTAATCTCGTTTGAAGATTATCCCCAAACAAAAAACTCGTTACAGGCACCTGCGAGGCACACAAACTGCCATAATCTTTGTGCAGGTTTGGTTTAATGGCGTCGCGTCGCCGCATTGACAGCTCACACATCGTGTGGCCCAACAATGCCAAAACATCGGTATTCATTTTCACCAGCGTGTCAACTTCCAGGAGGCTTTTATGCCTCATCTGCACAAGCTTATCTGTTGACACTGCCAGAATCGATCCAACTTTTGCTATAGATTTTTGTATTGCTGAAGCGCGAAGGTCATGGTGCTTTGCCTTTTGGTCGAGCTTGTCCCAAATCTCAGCGTTTACACGTGGAGCGATAAGCTTTTCACAGTTGGCTGGTCGGGGATACTTTTCCATTTTTTCTTTTATTTTCGCTTCGTTAAGCTTCGTTGACTAACGAGTATTGACAATATCAGCAAGTTGCTGATTTATTTTCGGACCTACGTCCTCTTCTTTGTCAAAATCTTGCGAAATTTCGCTTAACAGAGCGTCATGCTCGAGTCGAGCACATGGGACGCCTGATTCACCCTCTGTGGCCGAGTCGGCCGGGGGTTCTGTTTCTCGAAGTAAATTCTCGCCATCACTATCATCGCTGTCGGCTTCATTCTCCTGTTCGTTCCTTCTTTTACGCTTTTTTGCTGGTTGCTCCTCTGAGTCAGAGGTTTCAACCTGTGTGGAATTCATACGTTTTATCGATTGCTCCATGTTTAACATGGATGAAGACATGCTTGTTATAGCCTTGCTTAAGTCTGTCAGAACTTTCGGCACTGCTTTCAGATCTACACTCATCGGTTCGTCGTCTACCTCCGCTAGCAAGTCATTTTCTTCGTGGTCGGACGGCATAATTCCTTCCTCAATTTCTCGATTTTTCGCTGCCATTTTCAAAAAACACAACCGTTCACTCGTGAAACTACGCGGGCAACTGAACACTCGATCTGCGTGCGCATATCTCACATGACTCCTTAGTGACGTAGTCCAATGACGAAATAGAATTGCTTGCTTAAGCTCGAGTGCGTTAAATGTTAATGATAAACGACTGGAAAACGACAGATTGAGAATACATTTTGTGGCACGTCTTTGAACTTCTTCCAATTTTGCAATTCGGTTGATAGACTGTGGTGACCAGATATGGGCATGGTATATCCTAAGTGAGGGCGTACTAATGTTAAATACAATGCCCTCCGCACGCTGGTGTTTTGAATGAATATAACCTAGCACCTTGTTAGCACGGGAAGATTGTTCTACGATCTCAGCAATTAAAACGCTTATGTTTAAAACAATGAATAAGATGGTTCCAGATTATCTTTCGGATAAATTTACGTCCGTTAATCTGGTTCACAACCATAATTTACGAGGCTCTAGTTCTAAACAATTCGTCCCTAGACCTCAGACTGAGGCTCTCAAAAAAAGCTTTACTTATCGGGGAACTGTTCTGTGGAATAGCTTGCCTGTGGAAGCGATTAATGCTAAATCAATTGCTGAATATAAGTCTCATATAGCTTAGTTTATAAATTACTTCTTTAATTATATATATTTAATTGTATTAATCTAATTATAGGCTACTTACTTAATTGTTTTTATTATAGCTATAGTTATCTACATATATTTGGTAGTTTTGCACGGTTCCAGGGAAGAGCACACTATGTGAATTGGACTCCGTGTTTTTAAATAAAATCCTAATAATAATAATAATAGTGACTACTACTTGAGTATTCCAGGTGAGATCAGTTGACATCCAGACGCCAAGATCCCGTTCCGATTTTGTTGTTTCTAGAGTTTATAATAATAATATGAACAACTTTAACAACATATAAAACGTCCAGTATTGTAACTGAAATTCCTGGAAATTGGACGGAAACCTGCATAAGGCCCATTGGACTTGTCAGCCTAGATGCTTGCAACCAATATTGACATTTTTTTATGAAGCAAAGCTGTAGCCAAATGCAAACTACTGTATACTGTAATATACTAAACTTAACTATCTTTGCGCCTTAATGTGTTCTACTTCATACATCTTTTAAGCACTTAATTGTTATGATTAATTGCGTTTGAACCATGGGTGGATTTACTGGGGGGGGAGGGGGTTAACCCCCTCCCCTAGAATCTCTCTAACCCCTAAAGTGTTCGACCCCACCAAAATTTCGCTTCGCCCCTCCTATTTTGTGTGAAAGTCTATTACCCTATTACTTAACCCCTGCTGAAGCTTGCTCAGTGGTGCCGCTTGCACCCCACTAGAAATTTTTCCACCCCTCCTTTTAAAAAAATGAAAATCCGCCCTTGCCGGGTTGAACATTATAAAGTAAACCATGTTATAGTTAAGTTTAAGAACCGTCCTCAAAAAAACAGTTTCATCTTATTCTGACACCGCAGAGTACAACCACGGCCTGGTACAACGTAGCATTTGTTTGTCTCGAGCAGGATTCGAACTCACAACGTCGGGTATCGAGTCGACAGGGATCTGTAGCGAGTCTTGTCCAATTTAATTGCACGAAATATTTTCGCGACAATTTAACGCATGTCTTGGAGAATGCTGGCTCGATAACTCAATGGGTGGTGCGGCGGTCTAGATATTTGAATTCCGGTTGAGACAACGAATTTTTCATCGTACTCTTCAGTGTCAGTCGAGAACAATACAAAATTAGTTAAGTTATACAAGTTAATCTTGTAATCTATATAAATCTATATTTTTAGATGCGATTGATTTTCACAAGCCCGTGAAGTTGGGTGAAATTATGACTATTACTGGAAGAATGACATTTACAAGTGAGAAATCTATGGAAATCAAAGTTGTGGCTGATGTTGAAAATCTGTTGGAAGGTAAGGTACCAATTTGGGGTTAATTTCCATATACTCATATATATACAATACATATATATATATATATATATATATATATATATATATATATATATATATATATATATATATATATATATATATATATATATATATATATATATATATATATATATATATATACATATACATATACATATACATATACATATACATATACATATACATATACATATACATATACATATGCATATATATATA
>CACRXK020015448.1:0-12204 GCA_902702795.2 Paramuricea clavata
ATCATCTTGGACTTAGTTGAATTTGTAATGACATGAAGGGGTGATGCTGTAGTGCACATACCTGTGTGTTATGACCTTGAGTACGGCCAAATCGATGACACAAGCTTGCTCTTCAGGTTGTATTTTAATAAAGTAAAACTACATGATGATCATTCATGCACATGCACTCATATATGATAATTTACTCTGGTCTCATATCATTGTGGTTTAAAAATTGCAATATTTGATGAATATAGCTGCATTAACCAGTAAACCAAATGCATTCTTGTCCGAAAAGTATACCTGTCAGTTTCATTGCTTGGGTCATAATACCCATCTTCAAGCAAACATTTTAATTGATCCTTGAAGTAGCCTTCCATTCTGTGTGACAGCTCTCTCCACCATCTCTCAATTTTGTTTTCGGTGGAAGGTCCATATAGAACACAGTCATCTCCATTCTCCACATCACCATGTTGTGCTCGTAAATAACTGTGGATAGTAGACATCACACCAGTTTCTGTTCCTCTATCCACACGTATTCTTGAGGGAAACACTATAAAATACAGAAAAAGTTACACAAATTTTTGTACAATAATGTTAACATGACTATAATATATGATTGTGTTCAAGAAGGGTGCTAAAACAATGTCTATCAAGAAAGGATGATTATTTCAAATTTCATACTCAAGGTGCATTGAAATGAGTCTGGAGCATATTTGAGGGTGAGTGATGCTCAATGATTAATAAAGGGTATTAGTTAATAATATTAGGATGTTAGGGTTTGTAATCCAAGTGAGAATATATACATTTTAAGACCTAACCAGGAACGACTGCGAAAAATGCAGCACAAGGTCCTCTGCTAGGAATTGAACCTACGGCCCTGCGATTCCGGTGCAGCGCTCTAACCAACTGAGCTACAGAGGCCAGCTGTCGGGCTGTAACCGTAAGTTCATGTATATATAGATAATCGGGTGTGCGGGTTGTGATAAGGTAGACTTGAATGACTTAGATTATTGCACTTCACTTGGCGGAATTAATATTAGGATGTTAGGGTTTGTAATCCAAGTGAGAATATATACATTTTAAGACCTAACCAGGAACGACTGCGAAAAGTGCAGCACAAGGTCCTCTGGTAGGAATTGAACCTACGGCCCTGCGATTCCGGTGCAGCGCTCTAACCAACTGAGCTACAGAGGCCAGCTGTCGGGCTGTAACCGTAAGTTCATGTATATATAGGTAATCGGGTGTGCTGATTATGTTAATTTAATAAGGAAGGCTTAAAACACACCCCTCCTATTAATTAACTTATAGGGGCAAAAACGGTGTTTTTAGCTCGCGTGTTAAAAAAAGAATACAGCGTATATAAACCTATGCATGACATTATAGTTAATACGGTTTTCCCCTGAGATTATTAAATGTCTTGCACGTGCCAGATAACACGGAATGTTGTTTAGGTGTAATATTTCACATCTCTTGAAAGTTGATTTCTCACCTCGGTAACGAATGCTAGTGTTTTCATGAGTTGCTCATGGTGGATGTGTATCCTAAAGTTTCAAATGCTGTAAAATATGATAGTATGAATATTAGTCTAGAAGGATCATCTTTTAGAAATTCGTGGCTGGGCGAAATTAGCAAGAAATTTGCGAAGCAATTTAGATGATGCTAGACGTATTTGACATGTTATGGCCTTTCGACGACTTGAGCCGAATAATAACACCATTTTTAGCGATCTTGTTTGCGTCGTGTGTTTCGGATATTAATTAAACATGTTTATATTGTTAGTTCTTCAGAAAAGCGCAACAAATGGTATTATGTCATCAACATATCAATTTCATACTCCTCGACAGGGCCGTTGAGAGGTTGGCGAGTGCCCGGGGCAAAATTTTTTTGGGGTCCCCCTGTCCAAAAAATTTTTCCAGAAAAAAATTTTTCCGGAGAACAACCCCCCGGGACCCCGTCGCCAAAAAGTTTTCGGTCAGTGAACCATTTTAGGGGTAAAAAAAAATTTTTCCGGAGTAAAAAAATTTTCCTAACGAGTACGTTGTAAATGCTTTTCAGGGAAAGCAATGCCTTTCCAGTTTCTCAATTTTTTATGCCAAATTTCGGTACTTAGCCCAAGAAAACAGATATCTTGTCCTTTGCGCGGAAATATTTAACACACAAAAAAGACTGGGGCCCAACAAAAATTTTTCAGGGGCCCCCAGCACCTCGGGACCCGGGGCAATTTGCCCCCCCCCCCCTGCCCCCCGTCTCTGCGGCCCTGCTCCTCGAAAGCGTAAATTTACGGATACCAAAGTTGTTGTATTCACGGAGGGATAAAATTAACACAGCCGGGTCGTGCGCGAAATTAGACAGTTCAAATTTGCGAGAGTTATTTATCGCGGTTTCGCGATGTGGGAATAAGTTGACCGCATGAAATTACTTTTGAATACATTTTCCAGAATGGTCATCGATCAAATTTTTAGGTTTTTCATTATAAAGGTAACAAAATAAGGTTTTAAACGAGCTTTGCGATCTATCCCACCGCTGACCATCCACTTTGTCAGGAACGGAATAATGTTTTCATTTTCTATCACGAATTAAGGAATATGACAAGTAAAAATGATCTTTCAAAAAAATTAAATATGCATCGGTGGTTAAGCGGCCAAAGCAGTTTGTTTACAAACTGGTCGTTCCAGCTCCAGATTGAAATTGTATCTGGAGCTGGCTCCAGATTCGCCAATCTGGAGCTGCCAATCTGGAGCTGTCTGGCTCGTTATAACATATTGACCTATAAATTCTACGTTGTAAGTCAATAAGTGGCCAACGCTCGAGCCTCAAATTTTGCTATTTTATTTCCTAGTACATGTTCGTGGCCCTTAAAGATAGACAAACATTTCATGTGTATGTGGCTTTCGGAAATACTCCATAAATTGCTACGATTTGGGATTTCGCGATTGAAAACCGAAATGATTTGTGCGATGTCGGGCCGATTTGCCAACCGAGCGCGCTAGCCTGTTATTTTGACAGAATATCATACCTCTACACTTTTCAGTAGTAATACATAATGCGCGCATTGTAATCATATACATATCGTTTAATTTAGCATCAAAAAACTTGATAAAATGAAAACTTGTTGTATTTTCTTAAATGTAAAATGCGCAGCATGTTGCGTACAATGTTGCGCAGCATGTTGCGTATCAAAGAAAAAAAAGAAGTTGACTTTATTAGACTGAAATAAGCAAGATTTCCGTTACATACATGAGGCGGCTTTGCATGTGCTCTGGCAACGATCACACCATTGCGCTCCGGAACCAACATGTTTTTTATCAAGTTTTTGAAAGCTAAATTAAAAGATATGTATATGATTACAATGCGCGCATTATGTATTACGGCTGAAAAGTGTAGAGGTATCATATTCTGTTAACTATAACAGGCTAGCGCGCGGCGCTCGGCCGGTTGGCAAATAGCCCGACATCGCACAAATCATTTCGGCTTTCAATCGCCGAAATCCCAAATCGTAGCAATTTATTGAATATTTCCGAACGCCACATGCACAGGAAATGTTTGTCTGTCTTTAATTTAAGAAACTAGGACTAGGAGATAAAATAGCAAGATTTGAGGCTCGAGCTTGGCCACTTACAGCGTAGAATTCAGTTATAGGTCAATATGTTGTATAAGACATATGCAATCGACATTTATTCGCGACGTTCGCCAGTAGGGACTATAATACTTCCAAAGCTATTAAACCTATGTCCTATAACTTAACACATTTTATCATCAAACAATATACATCTATAAACTTATTATTAAACTGATACAAAACGGAAACATTTACTTGTTATACTAGAAGTCACTATCGCAAGAGAAGTGCTGCCTCACCACCAAAGTCCTGGGAATTGATTATACCAATAAACTTCATTCACTTAAATTGCCTTATACACACTGTATGTATGAATTTATTTTGTTTAAGAAATATCGAAAGTATAACATGCAATAATTACTATATATACTATAACGTGTACTTCGGATTTTCATATTTAAATGTATGCTCGTGATTGTTGGTACCAATGTTTTAAACTCAATCTTCACTTGTCAAAACGTCTAGAAGATCACAATTAGGAATATACACGATATGTCTTTTAACATGATATGACCAGTTTGTTGCAAGTTTTGATATTCTTTCTTTCCAAGGTAATGATAGTCCATTCTGTATTTTCCATTTTCCATATTGTACAGGTAGGATCCATTGTTGGCCACCATTATTGTCCAATAACTTGTTAGGTTACTGTACATATAAAGGTATGTAATATCTTGACATACAATGTTCCTGACATCCATATGGTAGATTCGAAACAAGTACAGCAAAATTCAGATTCCATCAGATTCCATCCCATTGCATTAGATGTAATATACAGTATCCATACAAACGTGTAAATCAGCATTCTTGTTTTAATAGAAATACATTTCCGTTAATCTAGAAGCTCCCATCCATTTTCATGCGATGTAATATATCCATATTATATTTTGACTTTAACAACCATTTGGTTTCATCCAGCAGTTAACATGGCACCATTCACATCCGTCAGAATTGCAAAAGTATAGAAAAAATAATTGCCAGCATGCATGAGATATTCTCTTACATTGCACATAAATGAATGAAAATAAAAGTAGGGCAGAGGGAGGGGGTTTAATTAACAAACAAAATACTTAACATTATTTCAACTTGCAAATCATAATATTTTCATACATACAGCGATAACAATGAGTAAATTAGTTATTATATAATAAATTAAATTATTTAAAAGGGTATATAGTCAAACTACATACCAAAATATAACTGGGACCCATATATGAAATCCCTCTCTTATTCAACCTCAATAGTTTGTTGTTCTAAATGCACTGCTAGTAGCCTATGCAAACTGTTCTAGCCTGTTTTCTTCTTCAAGCCTATATTGTAAGTTAGCTGATGATTTCAAGCTTGTTAATCGTTCATACGTCATTGGTTCAATGACACAAGATGCAAGTGATTTTACTCTACTAATAGCAAAATAAGAAACTCCAGCAGTTCTTTCAGATTTGCCAATATCTATCCATGCTTTTGTGTATTGTTAGAGCCCAAGCAAGCCTAAGAGGTAACTGTTGTCTCTCATGGAAGCCTATTTCTGTCTGTGATGTGACAGTGATTGGATATATTGGGATACACAATGGTTGGTTTTCATTAAAAACAGGTCCTCTATAGTTTTCAAATTCTACTATTACCGCAATAGGTAAGTCAGGTGGTTGATGGTTGTTCTGATAGATAATATCAACAACTGTCCCAGTAGCACCATTGCAGAGACCAACACTTGACCACAAATTCATGGTTAACATGACCCTAGCACCTTTTGCTAGAAACACAACAGGTTCTAACCCAGACATATCATCTGAGGATATCTTTTTTGCCAATGCTGATGATTGGCGAGCATTAATATGAGCAACTGGATGCTCAAGTTTTGTTAGCTGCTCATGGTTGTAATTAGCAACTTGTTCATTACTATAAAAGAGTCTAGTAGAATCTTCAGTCATCAACTGTTGAGTTGCCTTTGCGAAGTCGTAATAACAAATCTCTGAACTGTACTTGCTCAGATGTCATACCCTGCACACGTTGATTTACCGTCAGTTTAACAACCTTGTCAAACATATGATATGCTGGATGACCTTGTTCACCAACAGCGTTTGATGGTCTAGCATGGTAAAGAGGTTTATCTGCTACTGGTAGCAATTGACCTGGATCACCAGTTAAAATCAATGATTTTCCTCCAAAAACGTTGTCATTATAACCAGTTGCTTGTTTGCAACGCTTGTCTATCCAACCAAAAGTAACTTGGCCAAGCATGGAGTATTCATCAATAATGATGTATCCAATGTTATTAACACTCTCTTGTAACCTACACAAGCTTTGTCCTGTTAGGTCTTTTTTACCTCTTGATCCTATAGGTAACTTTAATAGAGAATGCACAGTTACACCTCTAATGTTATAAGCTGCTTTACCTGTGGTGGCAGCAACAGCACATTTACTTTGCAAAAGATTTCTAATAGCATTAATAAGGTAACCTTCACCAGTTTCTGCAACACCATTTATAATGAGACATAATGGCTCTTTCTCGGATGATATATCATCAAAATGAGACTTAACAATATCATAAGCAAGTTTTTGCATTTCACTAAAACTGTTGATGTCAACAACAACATATTGCTCATCAATAGTGTATTCCTCTTTGTTTGTTTTTATCCATGTTGGCATTTCTTGGATTTGTTGTTGAGAATAATCGACTCTGTCACGATGCCAGTCATATGTGGACTCTGGTGTTTGTTCAGAGTTGTCAAAAGGAGTGTTGAGGTCTGATAATATCATCCACTCTTCTCGAGTTGTCTCCTGTTCTTCAGAAGGTTCATCTTCTGATTCTTGAGTTTGAATGACAGCTTGTAATTTATCAAACCAGTCTGGAACATTAGACTGCCCATAAGGTGTTTGTAAAAAATCATGCCAACAATTGATCAGAACCTCGTCAGTTGGTTCTTGCATGGTCACTATTGTTTTGGGTTGTTCTCCACGGTTTATACCTCAAAAGTTGATATTTACAATATAGGCCAAAATTTGGACCTTTGGGATTAGAGAATACGTTGGAAATATTCGTGGTATAATATTCTCTGGTAATTTTGTCAGTTCATTGTTAACAACTTTGTATGTTGTAGCAAATTGAACAAAGTTCATATTTATTATATTTTGTGAACTCTCATATTGTTCACGATTAGCATACACATCAAGAAGTGAATAATCAGTGCATGATTCACCCTCTTCAATATTTGCAGTATCACGCACTCTACGTGAACCATTTAGACTAACTGGCATCACTTTAAAGGATGAGCTGTGGAGTTTTAAAGACAACAAATGATGCATGGTCTCTTGAGCTGCATAATCTCTTTCACCAAGAGATTTCATAACTACCTTCTTAATAACTCTACGAGGGTCAGTATTACTGTCAACATTTTGCACAATAGAATTGAATGCCTGTTTCAATATAGGTGATCTTGGTTCACCTTTAGCTGCATATTTTGTGAGATATTCAACACAAGCATAGTGATCAATAACAACTTGAATATCACAGTTAGCTCTCCATCCTTGGAGCTGAAGTTGTTGATGGTTATTTAATCTAGAGTCATTTCGTTTAGTCACAATCTTAGCTCGATAATGCTCATTATCACCTGAAGTATGATTTTTTTCAAATTCTAATTTTGTCTTAGGACAAATATCAAAAGGGAAATGAAATCTACATTTCAACTCGGTTTCATTTGACTTCTTTCTAAGACAATAACTTGTACTACAACGAGTGTGTCGTTGAACCATGTTTAATAGATCTACATAATCTGATTGTTTTTCATGTTCAGGAATGTCATGACTTCTTTGACATGGATGAATCTCAGGTCTTATCCACATGTCCTCATCTGGTGGATTAAGATTGACGGTTGATAATAACCAATCAACATACTGTGTCAGCTGCTTTCTGCCCAGCTTCAATATCTTGGTCTAGTTCAGTTGTGTCAGAACAATAATTTTCATCTTTAAATTTTTGAGCTAAGAAACCTTTCAAAGCAGTCTGAGTAAGTTGACACAAACCTGGGTCATTATTTAGTTTTGCAGCACCATGACAGTGGATACTACCTCTACCTTGGTATTCATATCGAAACCAGTGCCATTTTGCACAAAGTGTATCATAAAGCCAGTGTTTTACAAAGCTTTCTAATCTTTGGGTGAAAAACCAATCTACAACATGGGGATTGTTGATCACATTTTGTCGTCTTACATCACTGGTAGAGTTACCTAACTCATTGTCAATATCAGTTTTAAATAAAGCATGTAACTCAGGCCAATGCATATCTGCAGAGGAGAAAGTGAAAAATAATGTTGGTGCTCCAACACTAGTTATGATAGCTTTGAGTTCCTCTCTTACTCTATTCCAGTAAGCATTAGTACCTGCAATATTGCCAACATATCTCGACACTTTAGACATAAATACACTAGCATTGTTACTGGCAGCCATTTCACGCAGTTCATCAATTGTGAGATGAGTTTCTCCTGGGTTCTGTTTGAGGAATATTCCACTTTGTTGTAAAATTCGTTTTCTTTGAATCATGTTAAAAACCCAGTAAGAAAATCTGGGGTGGTTAGCAAAACGGTATACCCATTTACCATCAATAATTTCAGCAAATTTTAGAAGATGCTTTATTCGTTCCTGAAGAGGGACATCCCTCAATTACTCACGTAATTTTTGAAGTCCTATTTGCCGCTCACTGACAGTTTCCTCTGACTGCTTTCTTTTTTTATACTCACTAGCTTTCTTAAGTCTAGCTTGTTTATCACTTTCATTTTCTATTAAAAGCCTCTTTTTCAGGACATACTCTTGATCCTTTACACAATTACTTTTTTGCTCTGAAGCTTTACATATATTTAATTGCACAGGTTCAATTTCAAATAAATTGGCATGCAATGTCACTAAAACAGAATACAAATATTGTTCTAATTCTAGAATATTAACAAATTTCATGTCAACAGCAGTGCCATTAGGATCAGGCATACCACTAGAGTCTCTGGCATGGGAGTCAAGTATATAGAAAAAATCTGCTTGCTTCATCAATGCCATCATATAGCCTTCTAATATTAAAATAGTACAACTATAATTTGAAAACACATTCAAAAGTGCTGTGTGAATGTCATGGTAGTGTGACTCAATTTATAAACCAAATTTGGTTTTTATTGTTTTCCTCATTAGGCACCACAGAATTGTGCTCTACACCAATAGATAGATCAGTGTTACCCCTTGCCACAATGGGCAGATCAGTGATACTTTTTGCCTCAACAGGCTCTACCACAATGGGTAGTTCAATGTTATTTTGTGCCTCAATGGGCTCTACCACAATGGGTAGACTGTTATTATTTTGTCGTACCACCACGGGTAGACTGTTACTGTTTTGTCCTACCATCACAGGTGGACTCTCATTATTTTGTCGTACCACCACGGGTAGACTGTTACTGTTTTGTCCTACCATCACAGGTGGACTCTTATTATTTTGTCCTACCACCACGGGTAGACTGTTACTGTTTTGTCCTACCATCACAGGTGGACTCTCATTATTTTGTCGTACCACCACGGGTAGACTGTTACTGTTTTGTCCTACCATCATAGGTGGACTGTTATGATTTTGTTGTACCACCATGGGTACACTTTTACTGTTTTGTCCTACCACCATGGGTAGTTCAACGTTAATTTGTGCATCAAAGGGATTCATAGGTGTTGTAGTTGTTTTCGCATGCACTACAGATGATATATTACTTGTGTCGATGACAGAATGG
Organism: Paramuricea clavata; assembly: GCA_902702795.2. NCBI lineage: Eukaryota > Metazoa > Cnidaria > Anthozoa > Malacalcyonacea > Plexauridae > Paramuricea > Paramuricea clavata. Next base: position 9,353 of record CACRXK020015448.1, read on the forward strand.
CATATCTCGTAAGAAAACATGTTCGTACAACTTGAAACACTGACAACTTTAGGTAAGTTATCTGCAGATAGGAATTCGACACCAGGTTCTAAGACAACAAAGCCATTATCCAGAGCTTGCAAATACATTTCGTCTCCTTGTAATAAGACATTATTCAATGTTGTTTTCGACCAATCGATCAGTGGGATATTTTGGGCAGTTAAAATTGCAGATAAACTCATAAAAACACATTGTTTGCCTCTAGATTGAACACTAAAAAGGTCATCGCCTTGATGTATTTCAGAAGAAAGAAATAGAGCCATACTACCTGAATTTTTCCGAAAATTTTCATAACTTGCATCCGTATAAAAAGCCTGTATGAAAATCAATTGTAAAATCTTGATTCTTGAGCACATGGAGTTGCGTGCGCAATACAAAATCTAGTTTCTGACCGCTCCCCTCATTTAACAAACGTTCTTGAAGCTTAATTATTCCCCCCGGATTACGACATCTTTACAGACAGACAGACAGACAGACAGACAGACAGACAGACAGACAGACAGACAGACAGACAGACAGACAGACAGACAGACAGACAGACAGACAGACAGACAGACAGACAGACACAAGATCGAGATCTCGACAATACATAGATCGCGCGAAAGACTGGGTGAGTGGACTCTGGAGAAACACCGCGTAGTCAAGAATAGTGTGCTGTCTCTACGAGGCAGCAACTATAGCCTAGATAACAGCAATTTTAGCCTATTACTGGAGATTTGTTGCGTTAAATATTCCTGCATTTATCTAGCGTATAAAAGGAAAAAGTGCGAAACAAAAAGAATAAAAATAAAAATAATACTTTAGAGTTTACTAGTGAAAAAATGCGTTTTTAGCACATTTTATGACCTACGACTTTACCCTCGACTTTACTCACGACACACGACTTTTAGCCCACGACACACGACATATAGGGACACTCGCACAATAGCTAGTATGTCGGTAAAATAAGTGTGGGTGACGAAAAGCCGAACAGTTCATGGGATGTGCTCGAATTGCGCACGTATAGTATGACTCCAAAAAACGTTCTACCATGGACGAATATTGGTAGGTTTATATTGTTCGTAGCAACTTCATTGGATAACATATATAATGCGCTTAAGTATATGACAATATGAAACGCACTCACCGGTTTAAAGTCGAACAGATGTGGCAAGAAAGCAGCCGTTTTCCTGTTCTGAAAACTTGGAAGCTTCGATATATCCGAGAAAAAGATACCACGGGCATTCTCGTGTACGAAAAATTTTCCTTTTATGTTGTCTCGAAGACCGTTGAAACCAGTGTGAACTGAGATAAAATTTGACTAGCTTTTGCTGATAACTGAACAATGTCGGCTTAGCAAAATGGGATTTAATACAGGCTATTGGCAATTTGGGATTGATACTTGGCAGATATTGCCCGGAGCAAAGTTTTCTTCCGGTCTGAAATTCGTCCCTTTCGGCCGTGTAAACACACGAGAACCACGGAACCGGACGAATTTGAGACCCCCTAACGGGACGAATTCTCGTGTAAACAGGCGAAAAAGGACAAATTTCAGACCGGTCCCAAATTCGTCCGGTACCGTGTAAAGGGGTATCAGAGATTTATACGTACTGTAATAAGAACAATTGTATAGACGATGCGTTGACTGATCCCTTACAAAAATTTCATATAGGAATGAAACATTTCATACATGAAATTATATTTTCACATGTGATAAGTTAATTTCATATAATGAAATTTCATTTCCATATATGACATTTTATTTTTCACATATTAACTTTCCATATATGAAAAACACTTTATATATATGAAATTTTGATTTCACATATAAAACAAGACGCCTGCTCAGGCGTTCACACTGACCTGAAAATGAGGACATACGTGCTATGATGCAATAGACAAGAATACAAATCGTAAACCGCAAGCGAATTGTATGTATTTTTAAAAAAAATAAAAGACCTTTGCGGGAGACCTACGGTGTAAATCTATAACTAGGAGTTACTATCGCAAGGAAAGTGCTGCCTTTTTGCCACATGAACTGAATACAAAAGTTTGTATTTCTAAACAATTCTCTAAAGGGAAGTTTACTTTTGACCCAATGGCATCATTTCCACGTTTCATCATTGGTGGAATGGCAGGCCTGCACATGAAGGTTATATCCCCTATGTTTCCAGCACAAATTTGTTTCTCGTTCATCATTTAAGCAAGTGGATATTAAGGTCTACTAATCTATTAGCTGGCAACACACACTACTTTCAGTAATAACTCTGACTAACGCCAGACAAATTTACACCGTGTACCGCCAGACGATTTTACTTGTCAGTGGTAGAGTACTGTCAGTAAATAGTTTAACAAACACATCTGCCAATGTCTTTTATTAACCCATTAGCTGGCAATGCACCCTACTTTAGTATTTATTGCCTATCTACTTTAGTATTTACTGTATAGACAATAGGCAATTCCGACTTTTAGTTTATGCGTGCAGGGGGTGATGGGAAGTAAGGTATCATATTGGTGAATCTGATTATGCTGAAAAAATAAAAATGGTGGCCGTGTAAACACGGAGTGATAGCTTATACTTGTTAATATTGAAATATTTCGGTTGTTTCGGCAGTTTTTATTGAACATTTTCAACATAATCAGCAATATGATACCTTACTTCCCATCACCCCCTGCACGCATGAACTAAAAGCTGGAATTGCCTATTGCACAGCCAGCAAAGTACTGCCTGTAAATGGGTTAATTTTGCGTCACGCCCCAATTCAAAATTTTACATTTTTACGATTTTTATTGTTTCTAATTATAAATATCTCAGCGAGCACCCCCCCCCCCCC
>CACRXK020015449.1:0-12203 GCA_902702795.2 Paramuricea clavata
CTATAAAATTGCCTGTGGCTGTGATAACTGATATAAATAAAATACAGTCTGGTTATACTGACTTGAGCGTGTCATGACAAACTCTTTATTGGAAAATTGTGAAGGAAAATTGTGAAGAAATAGTCGAATATAGAGGGTCGAATATCATACTTAAACTTGTATAGGGTCATTCCATTTATTATCCGCACCCCCCCCTATGGATGAGCTCTGGTAAAAATGTTACCTGTAGGAATCGGATTTCAGAGAAGTACCCTGTTGGAATCGACAGTATCAATCTAAACCCTAGGAATGCTGCTAATTGCCAATATCTCACTGGTAGGAATCTGCTAATTGCCAATATCTCACCGGTAGGAATCTGCTAATTCCCAATGTCAGACCGGGGGGGGGGGGTAAGAATAATAAATGAAATTATTATGATTCTCATAATAAATATTTGGCAATCTAGTATGCTACACCTTGACGGCAATATCTGACCGGTAGGAATCGGGCCAAAGGAATCTGTTAATTCCCAATATCTGACCAGTAGGAATCCCCTAAGTCCTAATATCTGACCGGTAGGAATCCGCTCATCCATAGGGGGGGTGCGGATAATAAATGGAATGACCCATAGCTACAGTATCATTGGTACATAGAGTTGTGAAGACAAGCCTTTGCTTTAATACCTTTCGCTTCAGCAGTCTTTTTTTTCCATGCTTCTCTACGCTTTCCCAGGCGAGCTTCTCTTTCCTCAGCAGTCTCCTCGAGCAAACGTTGTCGTCTTCGGCTTTCTTGTCGTTTCCTTGCCGCTCTTCATTTGGCTCCATACAGTAGTCCATATCTTTTCAATTGGTATTTGATACCATAATTGTTTTATTAAACTCTTTATAGAGCAAATTGCTTTGAAAGCTGTCAAAGTTTTTTGCAAACGTACAAAATACTGGAGTGCAAAAAGCAAATTATTTTCATGAAGTATCTGTCAGTTGAAGTCGTGATTTGTCATACAACAACAAATTTTAAATTTGACCAATCAGTGTTCGCTATCCATGACAGTCCGCTATCTTTTTGAGATCAGTGAGGATGACCACCCACGCACAGTGACCCACGCCCGCGATATTTGATGAACTTTAGACTTGGCTAATGCTTTCGTTTCCCCGGGTGTAAATAGCCGGGGGGAATTAGTACCCTCGCACGGCGCTTCGCGCCGCCGGCTCGGGGATTATGCTTGCGTATTCGCCGTTGGATGTTATCTTTTGTGTTGCACTCCAATCACGATTTACTATGGGCTACAACTTACGAACACACTGACTGAGAAATCAAATATTGCTGCTTGTCTGTTTCTTTGGTCAGCAACAATACTAACTATGAATTCAACAATCAACTCGTTAATATTTTTCTGGATGAATAATGTCTTATGCAATGAAGGAAAGAAGCTGTTGAAAGCCTGTGGCCTCTTAAAATCCTAGTCACCGTATATTCACCTGCGCAGACAAATATATTTTAAAGCAGTGGCGGTTGAACAGGTTTTATTTTTGCGAGAAAATTTTCATCAGTAGCACAAGAAGATAATTAAAGTTAAACACTAAAACTAGGGACATTAGAGCCTCAGAAATGCCATTTTTGCACTTTCTGGCCCCCAGTTGAAGAAATTTAGCTGTAAAATTTGTTAGAACTTTTAGTATTTAAACGTTTAATTAAGCATCTTAACGCTTTATTCCGCTAATTCTTGACTTTAAACCAAAATATATATATTTATTCACACATACACAAAAATAAACCAATAAGTTCGAAAATATAACTGTTGTTACTTTCTTTACTTTTGCGGGGATTGCGGCTGAGAAAGAACAAAACCATTTTTTATGAAGGGATTACTTTATTTGACTACTGTAGTGTTCTAATTTATTCGACGATGGATCCCGATGTGTAACAGCGCCAGGGACGTCGTTACAGTGGTGTGTGGGAGGGGATGTACCCCCCCCCCCAATAATTCAAAATGGTCAAAGTTGGTCAAAATGGGACTAATATTTGCTTAAAATTGAAGGCTAAAATTGGTAAAATTTGGTCAAAGTTTGAGATAAAAGATTGAAGCTCATTCCCAATTTTACCAAAGTACTTTGAAAAGGAATCAACCATTGGCTTTGAATCAGTTATTTCACAGTTACCAACTTTGATTTTTGTTGGTACAGAATTAGATTTTGGATTTAATGTATAATTAATCTGTTTAATAGGCCTACTTTTCCATATGGATTTACTATTATTAATTAATATTTTTAGCAAAATAATTTTTGCAATATTGTCTTTTACTAATACGCACAAGGTGATTTACCTTATTCCTATAAAATTTAAGACTAGTATAGTAATAAGGTGATTTAGTTCTTATAGGTATTTCTTATGTAGCTTATTTTTAGTGTTAGTAGAATTTCTGATACCTTGTGTTAACCATGCATGGTTTAGATTGACTCTCATCTCCCTTTTAGTTCAATTCTTGACAAAAAGTCAATTCAGAAATAGGAAGCAATAAGTCACTTCATCTTCAACAGTTTCACTCTGAATCTGAAGTACCAGTATGTGTTATAAAACTTTCATCATCACAATCAAGGCATGCAACAGATGAATTGCACTACTACAGTTTAATGCTGATTCATCTAGTTCATTTTGTTGGGGTTGTCCATTATGGAGTTCAGGTATACTATCGTCCTCCACAATGTTTTCATCATGCTGCTTTCTGCAGCGGCAAAGGAATTTACTAATTATGATGACAATCTTCTATAACTTCGCCTATAATTAAGGTATAATTAAATTAAATATGGCAACTGTTTTGCGATCTAATCCAATATGCATGGCATGGAATCATCAAATAAAGTGTTTGCTTCCAATTACCAATTGTTTTCTGAAAATGGCACCTAAATTTGCTCACTTTATAATATTTTAGTATCACTTTAGCGCCAGTACCTTATCTAACACTGATGTCCAACCACGCCATAAATCAACAATCAGTTAGGGCCATTACACTATTACGGAAAGCCGTTTAAATTTGGCTACTATATGGGAGATTCTGAATCTCTGCCAACAATTCAACTTTATCCTATATATGGTATTGGATTTCATGCTATGCACATCATGCGATAATACCAGTCTTACAGCGTTGGTTAGAACGTAATAGACGAACATACAGTAGGGTATTATATAATAACATCAAGAAATCATGCGATTTCATTGGTCGAGGGCCATGATCTGTTAGAGGACAGACCCACAGAATTCCGTCATTAGTTTTTAAAATGTCGAAAATATTTGAAAATTCTTCTGAATTTATACAAATTGAATGAATTCATGCAAGTAAATCTATAAACATCATAATACTTTCGATAAATCTGCAAAAATTACTCACAAAAGCTAGCAAATCGGAAAATTTCAATTCATTCAGATGCGTCTTCAAATTCAATCCGGTCTTCGAAAACAAATACTATTTTAGTCATTTGACGTTTTCCAGCTGGTTTCTTCACCTTGTGCAGCATATATAGGCAATGTTTAATTGCTTTCCAATCGCCACAGTCGCTCAGAACTAAATTGCCTTTTTATCATGCGTTATTCACTTCTTTAAAACAATGTTTTTTCACTGTTTTGATAACTTTTTAGTTTTTCGGCTTTTCCCTTATTTATTACCGTCTAGCGCATGCTAAGCTTAGCGATCAAAATTCAGCACGTGACTTAAGCGAACCAATAGCATTTCGTTATTTGTGTAGATCATGAACGCGTGATATTTGCAAAATTTCGACTTCCAAATGTTTGGGGGATAAAAATAAACTGTTTACCTCGGGAATTTTTTCAATTTTATTGTATAAAACAAACAGATTGTACATTTTCCCGTTGTCAGTTCATTTATAGATACACAATATGACGTTATATGTGGTAAGAACAAAAAGTGACCACTCGCCTAGACGGCTCGTGGACACTTTTTTGTTCTTAAAATCACATATGACGTCATACTGTGTATCTATAACTGAACAGACGACGGGAAAATAGAATCTATTTGTTAATTAGTAGCGAGAGAGTGAGCAAATCTTTCAAAAACAATGTTTTCCAAGCTAAGCATATTTGAGTTATAATTGAATATTCGTCCATGCAAAACTTGCCCCGCTGGGTTCAGCTGGAAACTGGTTTTGCTTCTCAGAGTGTTCATATACGACATATAACGATAAACAAAAGTATAACGTCGCCGGTTTCTGCAACTTACAGTTAGTGAGAATTATTTAAATGTTCAAGACAGTATTAAATTCCCTGTGATATGATATCGATTAATAACGTTGATGAGTGAAGATCTAATACGTAGAATAAAACAATTACGACGTGCACGATGTTTTTTGGCTGATAATTATTTGTCAAATTCAAGCCATGAAGTTAGGTAAGTAAGAAACCATTTTCAAGTTATTCCATTTTCCTTAACCTTCCCACTTTAGAATCTTACCCTAACAAACTTTACGAATAGGAATTGCGTTAGAATGTCAGCCAAACTAAAAGGATTACTAATAAGAGCTTTCTTATATTGTGTAAAGTTATCAGTAAATAAAATGGGCGTTGAATAAACGTCCATCTTCATAAGTAATTGGGCCTGTTGATATGTGGCTACTAATTATCCCCTCGTCTAGATATTGAGACGAGTACGGACAGTATTTATTTCTTTTGTGATGTGTTTATAATGATTTAATTCGCTGACTGAATTGAAGAATATCAATTAATTTGATTGTAAAACGAACATGAAACTGAGAAAAAATTGCCAGGCGACATAATTCCTAATCGTATGATACAAGCCCACTCGACCCCATAATGTGAACGCCATGAGATTTTTTATATACTATACATGTAGCCTAACTATACGACACGAAATATATGCACATATAGACTTATAGGAAAGGCCGTTATATGTTATCACTTTTCTCAGAAGATCATTTCATGTGACTGCATGTAGTCTTGTGTAATACGCAAGTTAAAATTAAGATAATATACCGTGTCTTTAATCATGCTGTGATTTTGGTTTCACTTTGCTTTAAGTGAACCAAATGAATATCTTAAATACAAATAGGCCTATCAAATATTAATTTCCGTTCATCATTCATTACTCCGAAATATCTGAGATTCTTTCGACCAAGTGCATTGTGAGGAATGTCGCGAAAAAAAAGCGCCGAATAAAAGGATATTAAGTCGCCCTAAGGGCTTGAAACACACGGAGACTACTAAGGTAATTCGCCTTTTAAAGCCGCATTGTGTAAAACAATTAAGTTATATAGAAGATTTGATGTAACACACATAATTTTTAGTCGCCATCTTGATGGTAAAACTCTGTGAAATGATGCATTATATCTTGACAAGGATATAATGGCGACTGAAAGCAAAGTCTTAAGAAAATGTGTTTTATTGCATTCGTCCCTGTTTACTTTAATATCAATTTAATATATGTTTATTACTTATATATTAAAATATACAGGCTAAAATTAAAATTGCAGACTTCAATACATGTTCTTGCAATGTCTTTGACGCATTTGTTTACCTTGGATAAACCCTTTTTAGCTTGAACACTAATACTTTTATTTCTGCAAATTCGAAATAAATTAATGTACAAACTCTACAAGGTATATCCATTAACAGTTTAATAGTTAACAATCACAACTGAACGAAAGCGTACGAATAGCCTCATTAACTGAACGACAAACGCGCTTAAACTCGCTTGCTTATTGGTCGAGACGAAAAAATATGAATTGTCGTCAACCAGACGTATACGATCATCATAATTATTATGACGTTCCAAAACCAACGTACTTATGCGTCGAAACTCTTAAAAACAGGCTTGCTGGTTGGTTGAGACAGTACATAATGAGCTTTCGTCTAGTGAGTAAACTAATATAATCTAATCGTCAAGAAGTGACACTATAAAAATTGTGCTTTTGTTATAATTTGAATGCCTGCCATGAAAAAAACGCCGAGTGCGAAAACACAATTGAATTGAATTTCAATTACCAGGCTAATTTCTATACTGTAGTGTCACTTTTTGTTGGGACATCCACACATAACTAATTAATGTCAATTCGTCAACCGAAGACTAGCCTCATAATAATTGTTTACACAAATCTAAAGTACATGGCGCATAATTAGATAAGCCTGAGCAACTTGAAGTGTCCTATATACAATGCAATTATATTTACAGAAAGGAAAGTTAGCTCTCTTTAGCTTTGGGTTATTAGATTGGGCGCATGTTTTTATCAGGAATAATAGTCTATACAACTCTCACTAACAGACTCGCGTTCAAAATGCATGGTTAAAAGTAAACTGTAAAAGTATAGTGAATCTGTTTTCTATCCCCTCTCCTCGTTTGCGAGTGAAACTGTTGGGCCTATATCACGTACAATCTGCAGTAAAGACTCGACACTTTTCCCCGTTAAGTTCCAAAACAGATGTTGACATTGCTCTAATTAATTGAAAAAGGCGCGACCATTGCATGAACGCAGACCACACAAGATTGGGAAACAATACTCCCTCCATACGTGCCCTTTGGATGTTTGCTTGGGGGCATGCTGTTGTCAGGAATAATAATTTGCATAAACGTTCAAGTAATAGACTCGCGGTTAACAGTGCATGGTTTATTTCGTTATTTAAACTGATATATCTCACTTCTTCTAACAATTCAATGCTTCTACTCAGCACAGGTATATGCACGCAGAATAAAATGTTACTCAAAATTGCTGAACTGACTGCAGAACGGTTGCATGCAATCACATGTAAATCGTCTGCCAAGGCTACAGTTGAAATGATTTAAAAAAACACGTATATTTGCATAAATGTAAATGCCAACTTACAATGTTGTGTTTTGTGATTGACTTCATGAAAAAAATAGTGATCAGTGTTTATGACTCGTTTCTTAGAAAGATAATTTCTGTAGTTCATTGTCTTTTATTGTTATCATCAACCAATCACAAAGCCATGTTCATATAGGTTGGTGGCGACCCAATGTACATTATTAACATAACTGAATATTCGTTCGCTAACGTCGAGTTGTGCATGTTAACTAGTATTGCTTAATATGCCAACCTCGCCATTGTATTAATTTGCCACAAAAAACATTGTTTTTGTAAGATTTGTCGACGTTCACTCCAATTTCTATACTATTACCCCATGTCCATATATTACGTTCTTTAGTGTTTATAAAAAAAACTGAACCTTTTCAAATTCAAATTAGCTATAATTATTGTAGTAATTTGACAGCTCTAATTGCTTTGAGTTAATGGTTGGGTAAGGACACAAGGTCTTGTACTCATGGGACAAAACTTAGACTGCGAGCGGTCCCTCCTTTCCGTGGGTTTAGATTTCCGGGCATGCGAAAGGAAAGGAGGGCTGCAGACAACACATCAAAGCTGAAATCCCCGTTGCCGACCCAACGCAAAATTCCCATTGGCGAAATCGATACGCCTGTCAATCAAATCTGATATGTAGTAATTATGCTATAAATAATTTCCAGAGTGAATGTTGATTTTTATACAGGTTGATTTTATAAAGATTTTATACAGGTTTTATAAAGGTAATCGAGGTAAATAGCGCGGTAGGTAAATAGCGCGCCGAAGTTCGATTACATTTTTTATACTGTAAATAAACATGACATTAACGGTTCCTATTGGATAGATTTAATTGGATATAAGTAATGTTTATGCAAAGGCGGAGCCACTTTGACAAGAGCGAAAAGTGGGCGTATTTCGTTTCGTGATGTATTGTCGGCGGTCCCTCCTTTCTCCGAGGAACTACTCGTGGTGTAGACAAAACTCAAAGAAAAAATATTAGAAAATTTAAAAGAAATACAGAATTTCCTTTAAATTTTCTAATTTTTATTTTTTATTTTTAAGACTGGTATAATGGCAATTATGTGTGTAGACATGAAATCCATTGCCATATACAGTAGGGGAAAGAAGTATGGTTGGCGGTAAATCTCTTTCTAAGGGACCATTCATTGTTTATGACTGCAGCTGGGCTGGCAAAAAAGGGTGTGAGTCATGAGGTATTTTTGACTGAAAAAGAGGGGCCACCTAAAAATATTTGTTCAAAGGGGGGGGGTCCAGTTATTTATTATAGTGGAGAAAAATTTGACATGTAACGACTATTGCTACCACAGAGAGTGAGCAAGGCAGCAAATTTAATTCATGCATGTATAGCTAGCAGAATTCTCAATTTCAATCAACAGATAGACCCAAAATCCAATGCAAAAATACCCAAGATGCAATGCGTACAGCCAATATGAAAAATAATCGAACATCTACCTTATAACTTTTGCCATGAACTTGCCATAAATTTTTGTCATATTTCAATTATGTACATTTTAATAAAAAAGATAATCAACGAGTAAGCGATGTAGCAACATTACGTCCAGGGAAAAGTTTGGCATATACTATATAGACTAGTTTATACTAGGTATTTTAATTTATAAGTTTAATTTAGTAAGGAGCTTGTCGGTTTACCATGTCAAGTCCGAGTCAAATCCGAGCCCAAGTCAAATGTCGCTAGCTGTTTAGCGGTCTTTGTAGTTCATTGATGTAGTACCCTAACCCTACTCCTAACAAAGGGCCGCAGATTGCTAATAATCATTCTCATAGTTTTCCAAAATCATGCAGACCTTTATCATTTAAATAATATACCTTTAAAATACTGACAATTGATTAAATTTAAGCGGCTACATAATCCATGAGAAACTGCAATGAATGAAGATATTGCTCGTGCTTTCCTGCAACTTATCCAATATATGGTTAAGTAAATGCGCCTTCGCCCATTTAGTGCTAATAAATTGAAAATTTTGACATACTAAAATGCTGTTTTGTGACCATCACAATTCTGTCAAATCTTCCCTAAAGTCCAGGAAATGGCTTTTCAGAGACTTTTAATTTAAAATTTCCCCAGGGCTTTGGCCCTCGCTTTCAGCTCCCAATCAAAAAGAGCTTCCTACAGCACTGTATTACCCTTTATAAATTACCCTTTTTCTTTTTTGAGCAACTTTTTACTGCACTTTTAGTAACGAAAAATGGTATTACTCCCAGCTTCAGCCTTTTCGGCGCTCTGCAGCTTAATGGGTTAACCAAAAAATCTGACAATGTCTCTAGTTAACCAACTGCGCCTCAGTGCACTCTACGTATGTTTTTACTTGTGGTGTGTGAGGGGAGGGGGGAGGTTGCTATTTTTTTAGAAAATATCCATTAATTATCAATGTATTCAAAAGAATCTTCAAGTACGTCACTCATCTGAACTCACTTCCTGAAAGCTTTCCTCATATCAAAAGATTTATTTATTAAAAAGAGCAATTATTTCTATGGAAGAGCAATGGATATAGTGAAAACCTTAAATTATAATAGAGCAATCCCAAACCTAGATTCACTTACAACCAATCTAGTTGAATCATGCGTTAAAGATACTAAAGAAAACTACCAGAGATTCTGGAGACAGAAACTTGAAAACTCATCCAAACTTACCTTCTACACAAGCATAAAGGAAGTCTATGAGCTTGAAACTTATTTGACTACCATAACTAATTCAAACCAAAGAAAACGTTTAACACAGCTCCGACTAAGTAACCATAAACTAATGATTGAACTCGGTAGATACGAAAACATTCCGCGAGAAGACCAAATATGCAAGGTCTGCCAGGCAGGAGAAATAGAAACGGAACATCACTTCCTAACATCCTGTGAAGCCTATAGTAGTCTTCGAGAAAACTTTTTAAATGACTTGGAAAGTGATCACACCAATGAAACAGATTGAAACGAACACAGTTTATCAGTTGAGATAATGAAATCAACTGATAAAGAAACTGTGATATGTTTTGAGAAGAGATCTAATTAAAATACCTTGAAGCTTGGAATGCTGACAGTCAATAGACTATCGAACTAACTCCCAAACATCTTCAATTACATATATACTGTAAATAGAGTATTCATTTGTTAACTATGCCTTTCTTTATATCAATAACTACATTTTTATTTCTTGTATTACTCATAGTGTCATATTATCACAAAACATTTTGCATTTGTAAATATTTATAATTGACTAATAAGCTTTAGCAATACTTGTATGTGAAGTCATGCTAATAAAGCCATTTGTTACTGTCACTAGAATTCATGTGAAGGGGTCATTGAATATTTTTGTGATGCATGCAGGGGGTGGGGCAGGACATTTTGTTCAGTTGTTAATTTAATTTTGCCAGCCCACCCCCGGTCATAAATAATGAATGGTGCCTAAGTAATAGCCAAATTTAGATGGCTTTCCCATACTTGACTAGAACAGTCATGTCACTCTCTTCTGTTCCATTCCATTAGTGCTCCGAAAATCCACAGTACTCCGAACAGTAAATGGAGCAGCTTTCTGAGAAGCAAAACCTGTTTCCAGCTAAAACTCAGTGGGGGCAAATTTTGCACAGTGGAATATTCAATTCTTATTCAAATATTTATCATTATTCATTTCTTAAAAATTGATTGTGTTGATAGGTTATAAACGTGGCAATATTTGCATAGCGGGACCGAATCGTCGGGCTGGCTATGCCAACGACTTCGCTGAATCACGTGTAAAATATCTTGGCCGGCACAGCAGTTACATTTACATGAACCTGTGTTTAGACCTCGACAACTGGCGTCTGTAGCTCAGTTTGTTAAAGTGCTGCTTCGGAATCGCAGGGCCGCTGGTTTTATTCCTACCTGGGTATTCCTACCTGGGGCCGATTGTATAAAACTCTTAATCACTTTTTTAATCACTATTTTGTAGTTAAATAGTGATTAACTCTCAAATAGGCGCTTCTAATTATCGGATGACATTTCCACTTAACTATGATTAACTTTAATCACTTTTTTATACTACCGCTCCCTGGCACCTGTAGTTGCATTTTGTGCAACTTTTCCTGCATGGTTAGGTCTAATAAATGTGTTTAAATTGCTACAAGAGCGTTTAATGCGATAGTAATCCATTGAGTGGGAGCCAACCAAGTCGGAATAGCTGGTCACCCCAGCAAAACATAAATCGGTAGTTAATTTGTTACTCCTTGTCTGATCCAATATTAAATTCATGAATAAGGAATCAGTGCCGTATCAAGCTCGATAATTGGGGGGCTCAAATTCATATATTTGTGTTCTGCGTTATTAATTTCTTTTGAGATCGATTGTTTTTATAGTCTGTAAACACGAGTATATAAATATGAGCCCCCCCCACAACACCACAACACCGAGCACATGACTAACCACATGACTAACCACAACACCGAGCACATGACCAACAACGAGCACATGACTATGTACTGCAACTTCAATCAGTAATGTCTCAATAATGGTAAGCCTACTCTCTGACAATCAAGAGTATATACTTATTTATTTTTATGACATTTTCCTTTTCACAGAAACGCACAGTACCGTCAAGCTAAATTAAATAGTTCGCGATGACATGAAGAGCAGTATCTCCATTTTGAACTTCAGTTTTAGTTCATAACTGTCTTGTGAAGCAAATAGCAAACATTACTGCAAACAGACCATATTTCTATTTCTATTTCTATTTCTATTTGCCGCGAATTCTTATAAGAAACTGAAATGAATTGAACAGCGTGACAACAAATTAAAAAGCATTAAACAAATAAATTAATTACCCTTAAAAGAAATCAAACATAGAAGGAACTAAGAATTAGTGAAATTCTGTAACTATTTTGAATCAAGTGCCGAGACACAAAATGACAACGGAATACTACACGAAAGCTTTAGAACTGGCTAAAGAAAGAGGTGACAAACGGCAAGAAGCAGAGGCATATCTGGGGTTAGGATATGCTTGCAAATATAATAATCAAAATGATAAAGCAATTACATACTATGAGAAAGCCTGTAAAATTTCCAAGGATCGAAACGATAAAGAGCAGGAAGGTAAGGTTTACCTTGGGTTAGGAGAAGTATATGAATCAAGTAGTCGGTTTCCAAGAGCAATTGAGCACTACCAGAAAGCTTTGGAAATCGCAGAAGAACGTGATGATAAACTGCAAGTTCTCGAAGCTTCCCTTGGGCTAGGACTTGCCTATAAATTAAGTAATCAGTTTCAACCTGCAATTTATCACTATGATAAAGCCCTGAAAATTGCAAAAGAAAAGGGAAATAAACAGCAGGAAACTGATGCCCGTTTTGGTTTGGGAGAGGCTTTTCATTTATGCAATCAGATTCAAAACGCAATTAACACTT
>CACRXK020015450.1:0-12202 GCA_902702795.2 Paramuricea clavata
TTTGGATACCAGTGGAGTGTTATAGATAGCTATGGAGTGTTGTTGATAGTTATGGAGTGTTATAGAGAGCTTTGGAGTGCTATGGATACCAGTGGAGTATTATAGATAGCTATGGAGTGTTATGGATGCCAGTGGAGTGTTATAGATAGCTATGGAGTGTTATGGATACCAGTGGAGTGTTATCGATAGCTATGGAGTTTTATGGATACCAGTGGAGTGTTATAGATATCTATGGAGTGTTATGGATACCAGTGGAGTGTTATAGATAGCTATGGAGTGTTATGGATACCAGTGGAGTGTTATAGATAGCTATAGAGTGTTATGGATACTAGTGGAGTGTAATCGATAGCTATGGAGTGTTATAGATAGATACGGTTAAATATAGTGTATATCTGTGGAATCCCTCTGCTTATATTATGATTGGGTTATTTCGGTTGCTCATATATCGAGAAAGGGCCAAAAAAGGTCGCAGTTTGAAAATTTTAAAATGTTTTCTTAATTTTGGTTGAAACATAAATGATATGAAAGTGTTCTTATACGAATAGTCTTATAATGTTACAAGCGTCTTATAATGTTACATAAATCATATGAAACTCTTCTTATACAAATACTCTTATAATGTTACAAGCGACGATACCCCAACGGTTCGCTATCAACTAACTCGTCCAAAATATGCGTTTTTTCTGTTTGTGTGCATCAGATATTATAAAAGTATCTTACCTATGCTGCGCACCATGAGCGAATGTTGCTGGAAAATTTGTTCTAGTGTTACCACTGTGGCATATGCCTTTTAATTAAATAGAATCGGAATTGAAATCTACGTGTTTTGGCGTGCATGTTGATTAGTCTTGTGCTGATAGCTTTGCTTTCTATATGTATTTTAGCATTTTGCTGTACATTGCCCATTGTTTACAACCTTAATTCTTGCAGTTAAGTTTCTGCTATTATAGATTTGATCAGAATCAGACATGAGGCCCGACTAATACTTTTAATACGAGATAAGCAAATGAGGGAAAGTTTTAACTCCTCTATACCGTTCTCTCCGACACGATTTTCCAACGTTTTGCCTGCCCCAATTGAGAATTGGTATCTCCGAAAGTATTGCCCCGCCGTAATGAAAATAATTGCTACAGTATCAATTTATAGATTATAACTGGACTTTGACTGAAAAGTTTTGGATGAATTGGAGTTTTTGCTAAATGAAATTAATTACTGTAAGGACATTTTTATTCAAGTGGAAACGGCGTTATTTTGTTTTCAACATTTGCGCGTGAAGTCAAGGCCGCTCGAGAGCGAGCGACAAAAGTCGCCGCACTAAACAATTTTATGCCTATTTATGGACATATTATGTAGTACATGATTTAGTGACATATTACGCATATAGAGAAAATACGACTAGGGATTAGCCTAAGTTATTTGCGGACAGGTTCTTTCTCACGATTTGCACCCAAAATTTAACTAGCAATGTTAATTTTGGTTATCATTTACGATTTCTTTACATTTGAATAATTGGGAATACTCGATCTACATAACAACTCAAAAAATAATAACGTTTCAATATTTCTGAGCATATCTCCACCACGTATATTATATTACTTATTGAGTATTCCCCAAAAGCTAAAAGTTTTTACTGCTTATTGTTTCATTGAATAGGCATACATGAAGTATTTGCCTATTATATGGCACAAATTTGAAAATTCTATTCCGACAATATTCTGCCCGGAATATCAGATGTATTTTATTCCGACGTATTCCGGGCGGATTATCACAAGTATTCTGCAAATATTCCGAAGGAATACCCCAGAATATCCCGGAATATCAGCAATATTCCAGACCATATTCCCTGGTATAGAGGTCGGAATATCCGACTTTTCGCCCAGTGGCCCTTGCAAGGTGCGTAATTTGTTCGCCAGAGATCCAGGGCAAAGTACACAACTTATGGTGTGTACAAATACACACCTTTTTGAAAAACACGACTTAATGTGTGTGAATTTGGCGACAAGCAAAAAAACGGAAAAAAAACCACACCTTAAGGCGTGTTTTTAAGGCGTGTTTTTTACAACCTTTATCTTGCAAATAGACACCTTAAGGTGTGTAAAAAGACGCACTTTTTCGGGAAAATACACACCTTAACCTGTGTAAAAAAGTAACTTGCCTTAAGGTGTGTGAATTTAACGACAATACAATACAACGCAACGCAACGCAATGCAATGCAATACAATAAAACTTTATTTTAACACGGTAAAATCTTCAGTACATTAATTAGATAGAAAAAGTAATTACCACTGATTTCCAATATTACCGTGCGGGAGTCATTTTACAAATTATAATAATAATTTAAGGAATTCGTAAAATAGTGGTAATGAACGAAGCATTCGTGTATTTTGAGGCAGATTATTCCATAATAAGTCTCCCCTATAACAAAGGCATCGTTTTAAATTGTTAGTTCGTGGCTTTGGCAAATTTAGCTTTATTTCAGAGTTTCGTAAGTTATACCCACTGCCGTGAACAGAGGAAAGATTTTGTAGGTAAGATGGTGCATCGTCATTGAGTATTTTAAACAAAATTCCAGCCTTAATCTTTTTGCGTTGTAAACAAAGATTGTCTATGTGCAAATTATTCAAAAGAGAACTAACGCTTGCATCATAGTGCGACCACGTCAGGACTCTTACTGCTCCGTTCTGTAGTTTCTGTATTTTATTACTGAGGGTTCTCCAAAAACCTTCCCAGACCGTGCAGCTGTAGCCAAAGTGAGGTTGTATCAAGGTTTGATGCACCTGAACAGCTGTTCTCGTAGTTGCAAATTGTCTAATACGTTTTAATGCGCCAATGGCTGAAGCAATTTCTAAGTTAATTTTTCAATATGGGTTGACCAAGAAAGGTGTTTGTCGATATGTACTACTAAGGATTTAACAGCATCGACTTTGTTGATTTTACTGCCATCAAGCTTAATGGTTATACTACCTTGAGTAGCATTGATATCTGTCGAGATCCAATGGTCATAAACTCCGTTTTTGCAATATTAAAACTGAGCTTATTTGTAATAAGCCTAGTTAATGACACTTTGGAGCTCTTGCAGGGAATCAGCTGCCAAGCTTACATTCGTATTGTCTGCAAACATTCTAGGAGTGGCGTGGTGGAAGCAGTTTGGCAGGTCAGAAAGTGTGTTGAAAATACAATCCTTATTTTTTAGAGCGTTTTTCACGATTTGATGATATACTCTTTTCTACATCAAGTACTTGCTATTACTGGGTAGTGTTCAAAGTTCGAACTTCGATATTTATTGCAAGACACACTCTGTACAAACAAGGAAAACAACAAAAATTTCCTATCCAATCGTGAAAAAGCTGTTCACTCGGAACAAATTATTCATCAAACACGTTTTCTTCATTTATTAATCCGTGGTTACGATCTAATCGGAACTTTATTTCACGTGCATAAAATGATTTAATGCCTTATACGATCACAAACCATGGAATAAGAAAATGCGCAAGCACAATTCACAGCTAGGTAAATAACCATACCACATTTCACCAAAAAATATGGGGAGACCTCAATGAAGTTGATTTAGAGAAAGTTTTGCACAGTCACTCTCCGCGCAATATTTGCATTATTACCCATCTGATTTAAAAAAAAAAAATTGTCGCGCCAGGTTCGCTATATCAAACGTCGTACCAAAGTAAAAACATTTCGTTACCTTCATAAAAGCACTTATTTGTGTGCAGACGCATCCTTTTTTGAAAGTGTTCTTTTTCGGCTTTGCAACATTGTGAATTGATCTCGTACCGAATTTCATTTAAACATCTTCCTTCCCAATCTTTTACGCATTCTTTTAGTTCATTCAGACGATGATCACAAATTGGAATACCTTCATTACAAATGATCAGAGTTCCACCAAAATATATCAAGATAATCAAGCCAATTATAACTTTTGTTGAAGTAAGCATCAATCGTCGCATCTCTGTGCAATTTGTTTGTGCGAATAAACACATCATCTGAATAAAAATATATTTAACATATATTTCATTTCGACCAGGGTTAAATAAATAATTCCCAAACAAATAATAATCCTTGCCACTTAGAAAGTATTCAAAGGCGTAGTGTATAAGTTCCTCTTTTAATAGTCTATTTGCTTCAAAGCAATAATATTGTTATACTGTGCAGTTATTAATACTGTTTAATAAATCATTGTAAAACTAAGTTATATTCGGATTTCCCAAAAGTAAAATTGAAAGAATTATTCATCAGTCAATATTATACTGGTCCTGTAGCAAAATAATTAGGATATATCAAGGTAGGGGTACTATATTACTGTATGGTTGGGATAATTTTAATACTCTGCATGCTGTATGAAAAGAGTAGTATGGTAACTCAATGAAAGATTAATCAAATGAATGTTAACAGATACTGACTTAGCGTTCATAAACATTCTTAGTTAATCTCAGTTACTGTTAACAGTTCCTGTCTTTAAAATAGATAACGAACCTAAACTTTCATGAACCAGGCGTATCAGTATGATCAAGCAATTGTGTCCTATTAATTTGGACCGCTCAAGTTAAAACGAACTGAGCAATAACGCGTTAATTACAACTCAATAAGGGCCTGTTCATATGATCCCGCTTACCGGGACGTCTCGCTTACCGAGACGAATATTTCCGTGCGTTCATATGGAATATTTCGTCCCGCTTGCCGAGATGAAATTACATTGTAGTTCTATAATTAGCGTATGCAAAACTTCTACATTTCAGTCAAGCAACACAAATACTTGGCGATTTTAATGTTTTTCTTCGTTTATTTACAAGAAAAAGTATTGCTTCAGGTGGTTATTTAATACTTGTTTACAAAACAAACATAAAACCAAGTAAAAAGTGTTAAATTAAACCGGCAAGACTTGTTTCACTTCATCCCGGTAAGCGGGCTGGCGTGTTCATATGGAAAAATTTTCATCCCGCCTACCTATGATCTCAGAAAATTCAAACGAGATCTCGGCAAGCGGGCCAGCTCGCTTTCTCATATGAACACAATGCAAAATTTTATAGGAAAATAGATAGGCGGCGAGATCATCGGTAAGCGAGACGTCCCGGTAAGCGGGATCATATGAACAGGCCCTAAGATGGATTTGATGAATCAAACCGAAGTGTGGATTATAAATTAGCCTGCGAACAGGCGTTTATTCATGGGCCCTCGTAATAATAAACGCCTGCCCGCATGACTTTGAATTTTCGAAAAACGCCTCTTTGAGTCACGCCCACCTGTCAAAAACTCATGTCAACGAGATTTCTTTTCATTTCTAAGATGTCAAAATATATCCTCGAGTCATTTAGTTTATTAGAATAAACCGTGATGAATGTAATGAGAAAGATTTCTGTATCGAAATTAGAACATTTTAATGTAGAACATTTTAATGTTAAAACATTTCAATCGCTGTCAAAATATATTAAAATACAGACTACAGACTGATCTGTCGCCGTCTACAGACTAATCAACTTGGCTTCACATATATTTAATAGAAACACTGTCATATTATTATAATTAAAAGCACAACGTTTATCGTTGCCATAAACAGAAACGTATTCGATATACGTTTCATAATATTAATTAATGACAACACAACTTCAATGTTCATGCTTTCACCACGTTAACTCAACTGTCTGTATCAACTCACTCAACTGACGACATATAAAACAATATATTTGCATTCTATTTAATACCTAATGGTATATAAATTGCATACAGTACAACAAGAATAGTAAATATATACATATATAAAAGTCATTTTAACACTATAATTGAAAATCCACGACGTCCTTCGTCGAGGTTCAAACGTTTCATGGATTTTTATAAACACTTTGATAACGAACTAGCAGCTTAACTGAACCTGGTAATCTTGCATAAATTGGCCCGAAACATTAATGGTTTTCTTGTTCGCATTTACTGGACAATATTCATCTATAAATCATCAACAAAGTTTAGCAAATTTTTGCTGACCTTAGTAATAAACGCAGACCTCCTAGTTAATATCAATCATATGTTGCCATTAGACCATAATCATGGGCGAACGAAGTCTCCGAAAATTTAAACTTCGTGTGCGAAGTAAGTCTCCGAAAATTTAAAGTCGTGTGGGCAGGCGTTTATTATTACAAAGCCCACCCGAATAAACGCCTGTTCGCGGGATAACAATAAATGTAAATGCAATTTCCACAATTCTTTTCCATACTAGTATACTCTGCAATGTGTCCAAGAGTTCCGCATTATTGGCCATGGACAAAAGTATGCATTTGAACAGCCTCAATCTGAAGAAATGCGCGTATACTGGGGCAGATACGATTAATCTTTGTGGTTGATTTAACATCAGAATCTAGCACAGGATACGCCCTAGTGCTTTATTCTTCCTCAAAGTTTTAGGACGCCGATAAACAAGATGCACAAATTGGACGAACCAACGGTTATATTTGACTCAGATACAGATTAAACTGAACTAATAAAAGAACTTCACTATTATGAAAACATTATAAACTTGCAATACATGGCTTCCCAATTGCGTTTTTACTGTTGAATAATTAAATACAAACAATGTTGTCATGTGATTATACATGAAATAATACCCGCCAGTTAGTAATATGTTAATTTGATTATGCTAAATTCATTCAAAATTGTATAAATTTAATAATTATATTGAATTTCGACAAATTGTATTTTTGTGCTTTTTCCCCTTAAACAGTTTGATTACAGAAGATGAATCATTAATAAGTAATATAATGAATTAAGTCGTGCTATACTCATACTCGTGATTAACAAATCAACCTCCCGCTACGCGGTCGGCTGATTACGTAATCACTCGTGTGATTATGGCATTTATTGCACTCCTTTTCGTTCTACTACCATGATTAATTGCAATCTCCAGGAGTGTAATTAATGATTTTCGTGATGGCTGGGGGGAGCGGGAAACTAAAACAGCAAGAATCCAAATGGCGGCAAAATTTATATTGTATAAATAACAAATGCAGTGGACGAATTTGACTAAACTTGGGCACAAAAATGAGGCTAAAAATCCTAATATGGAAAAAAGAGCCCGTGCAAAATACCTGCATGGAAACAGTTTTAAGATATAATCTCAGCGGGATGCAGCGAAACATGACTATGTAATTTTTTCTGTGTTGGTGCAATGTACTCATGCGAATATGATGCTTGTGATGTTACTCTGAGCGCCCGGTATGGATATACACTCAGAGTAACATCACAAGCATCATGACTATGTAAGTCTGTAATACAATTTATAAAGTTTTTCTTACTCTAGTGTTTTAGTTTAAGT
The DNA here is from genome assembly GCA_902702795.2 of Paramuricea clavata. Classification (NCBI taxonomy): domain Eukaryota; kingdom Metazoa; phylum Cnidaria; class Anthozoa; order Malacalcyonacea; family Plexauridae; genus Paramuricea; species Paramuricea clavata. The sequence continues at coordinate 7,313 of CACRXK020015450.1, forward strand.
TATGTGCTTTTGTGAGTTTATGATAATTTTCCTAGTTTGTTTATGTCGCTAAAATGCTTAGAAAAGAATTAGAAACTTTTGACAAAATGCAATTGAATTTTAAATAACACGATTTTGTTAGCCGCTTGTGCAATTTCGCACATTTTTCAAATATCACTCGTAGTGTTAATCATTAATTGCACGTAATCTTTCCCGTTTGATTACCTACACAAATTGTTGAATCTTCTTCCTTGAGAACGACAGCTACATTAGGTACAATAATATACTAAAACCGCCTGTACCAGTGTAGGTGGTACCTATGTGAAAATGCTGTGCTGAGTGGTTATATTACTACCTTAAAAAACAAGCAGAAACTCGACGTTTCGAGCGAAGGCCCTATATATGGAAAAAAGAGCCCGTGAAAAATACCTGCATCGCTCGAAACGTCGACTTCCTGCTTGTTTTTTAAGTTAGTAATATAACCACTCAGCACAACATTACGTTCAATATCTGCTTAAATTTAAATTTGAATTGATATTGTCGATCGGTTTGCATAACAAGAAGATACGAAGAGTGAGATGGCCAGATTGATTACGTAATGTTGACGCCCATCAGGCTAAAGCATTTTGCCATGAATCAGAGATGGAGCTTTTTATTTACACAAAAAATTATAATAACAAAAAAGACATTGAACCCCATTGAACTTCTTACAGTTTGCATGATATTTGTCTCTGACCACAGGCTATATTTTATATTTAAATGACTGGTGCAGCTTTCTGAAAGAGTTCCTATTTAACGAACAGGCTTTAATTTAATATATATTAAACGACCTATACATAATCATTTACAACACGCACCAGTATGACTGAATCTGTCACTGGCCCGCATGGCAAGATCCAGCGGGTATGGATTACACCCAGACAGTCGACTATTTTAACGTTTTCTACCCATGGAGGACTGTTCCAGTATAAAATATTAAATTACAGTACGAACAGTGCCGCCGAAATATTCCAAAATGTGCTACAACAAAACCTTAGCAATATCAGGAGTAAAAAACCTGCTGGATGATATTATTATTATTGGAAAAATCCAAAACTTACACAATGAAGGACTGGAGAACTGTTTAAAGCAGTTACCAGCACTAAAATTGAAAGTTAAAGCCAAAGCAAGATGCATTGCATGGGTTTATGTGTAACTTACATTTTTAAGTATGCCTGATCGTGCGCATTTCCATTCAATATTGACCTCAAAAGCTGCGTTTAAACTTGAATAAACATTTTTGAAAGTGTGGAGCATTAGCCAAAAACGACCTATCAAATATTAATACAGCAATAATCTGTTAGACACACTATACAGTCAGAAAATACACGCTCGTTCTCGGAGATCTGCCCAACGCCGCCGCGGTAAAACCTGGCGAGCTTTTTTTTTCTTTTTATTTAATTCGCCCATAATTTATTCTATATACAAAAACATTTATTATTAACTACATCAATGAAGGTTTGGGCTAGAGGCCTATTAGAAACCAGTTCAATATAAAAGATACAGAGAAAAGAAATACAATATGTCACACCTGAACTAATTAGATAAGTGAGTAGCAATTTAATTATGTTTAATGTTAATCCCTGGCGCGCCTGTTGAAGAGGGAGGAAATTTAGAGCGCTTGAAAATACGTTACCCAGTTTCAGCAGAACATTGTTATTTTAGAGGTTGGGACAAATGACTTAACCTTGGAAAAACACGAAACTGTGCGATCGAGAATTGCCGATCTAGTGCGCATGGCGCGACCTGGATGAGTGCTTTCCGATTTTTTGTCGGGGTGTACACACAGAGACATCCTCTATTTCAAATATTTTATATATTTTTTGTTGTCCACACGTTGTTCTGTTCATTAACATCATAGGTAGTTTCATTCGTTATTCAAGCGACAGCGATTTCGTAATGAAATATTTAAACTTTTGCATCATATTATAAGTCGCTACTTGTAGTAATGGAATAATAAAATCTTTTTTCAATGTGGATGTGTATTTCTTCCTTCTAAGTGCCCATCCAGGGTCACAAGGCCTGGACAGAATCAGGGACGTAGCGAAGGTGTGCTAGTTGGGGGGGTGCAATGCAGTAATTTACCTGATTTTACACTATTGTAAAAATTTACCTGAAATTATAAACCCCCCTATCTTTGCGGACTGCAATGTTGTGGTGCATTTCTCCCCTGCACAGTTATTATGCACCCAGCTAGATATTTAACCCACATCTAATTTTACAACATTTTTTTCTTGCTTTTTTAATCAATATAATATGTTTGTGTTATTTTTGTTCTGCTAAATTAAAGAGTATATAATTAGCCACACGAGAAGAACACGAGCATATACAAACCGAGTACTCCGAATAGCACTCTCCACTCATTTTATCAATTAGGTAGTTAAATCTAAAATACCATAATCACATTGATTAGTTACCTCTCGGCCTGCCAATAACTATAGTCAATTTTAACAAGTTTTTGTCGAAGCAGTCCATCCGCCTTTTTTATGTAGGGAAAAGGAACGACAATTGTGAATTGCAAGGGTGGGTTGTAGCGAAGTAGTTGTAGTTCGCTACTGTAGCGAACTACAATTTTTAAGTAGCCAGTAGTTTTTGACTACTTTTTTAAAACAGTAGTTGTAGTTATAGCGAACTACATTTTGCCTAAAAGTAGCCAAGTAGTTGACTACTTTTCAAACAGTGAATCGCTATTCGCTACTTTTTAAAATTGTTAGTAACTTGACAGAATAGCATGCATATGATATTGAGACACGATTTGTTTAAAATCAATACTCAATAGTCAATTTGCACTCCTGAACACTGTATAGTGCTTACAAAAATGTTGCTTTGTGTTTACTGTTGCTACTCGTAAGTCGATTTGTTATAGATTGCATTACAGCCTGAGTAAGTAGATGCTCCAAATATAGTAAAACTAAAAAAATATAGTGTAGCGAAATAGTGAAATAGTTCGCTACATTTTTTAAGCAGTAGCTGTAGTCAGTAGCGAACTACCTTTGTTCAAAAGTAGCAGTAGTTGTAGCTGACTACATATTTTTGAAGTAGCTGTAGTTAAAGCGAACTACAAAAATTTTGTAGTCAACCCACCCATGGTGAATTGATGTAATTTATATAATAAAGATAATTTTTAGCTGAACTAGAACTGCGTTTCCCTAAACAATGAACAATAATGTTACATAGTAGTTATTTGTTAACTAATGTTTTTAACCTTCAATAGTAAGTTATTGTTTTCAAGCAATCGCCAATCGGCGGTTTTTCAAGATTGACCATTTTTTCGCGATCGCAGTAACATCAAAGACATCAGTGATATTCTTTTCAGCGGCAAGGATCATGCAATCATTCAAACGTTTTCCAGATATGTTATTGCGTGAATATAACTTTTTACAATCTTCAGTAAACTGAATGATCTCTCATTTTTCACAACGCCAACGTCATGGGCGGCTGTCAGAAATAGTTTATAAAACTTGAAAAGACCATGCTTTTTGGCCACTTTAAGAGCAATGTTCGCAGCGATCGTACATGACATGGGTTTTGCCTGAAGACCTTGTGACTGACTTTCTTCTTCCATTCGTCTTTGTTCCTTCAGCGCATTTTTAAAGAAAACGGACAATTCGCTGTGTAATGCTGGGCTTTGTTCCTGGTGTTTCTGGATGCAATACCTTTAGGGACGGATTAAAAGTGTCCTTAAGACCAATTTGTTTCTCCATTAATTCCATTAATCCTCGTTTTTGTTTGCCCAAAAATCACAAAAAGTCACATACTTAGGTTAACATCAAGTCTCAAGACGTAGTTGTTCACGTTGTTCACTGTGTAATAAATAATGCATAAAGATTATACGCGTATAATATAGAGAACAGTAAGGCTAGGACAATGCCCTCGTAATGGCTCATTCAACCTAAACTATTCAACAATGTTACAAATCTACGAGACAAATCTTTAGATATTAGACGAATATTGCGTATATATCGGCCATTTGTGTAGAATTATTAACGAACTACTATATAAGTAAAAATATGACAAAATACACGGCACACAATACACATCACACATGTGCATCACACATACAGACGTTCAAAATTTACATCCGAATATAATATCCCTGTTGTTGTATTATTCTAAGCAAACAAATAATTCTATGTCTTCTATGTATTCCAAATACACTGTATTACTATCAAAAAGTAGATGAAATTAATATAATTTCTTGCACGTACCTTGACCTTGTGTGTAGAGCCAAAACCGGAAGCGCATGTTACTTAGCGAAAAAATAATGTTTTTTTCCCCGATGGAAATAGTAAAATAGACAACATATTCTTTTCGTAAAATAAAGCCTGGCTACGTTGATAAAACGGAAACCTCTGAACGTATCAACGTATGAAGCCATAAAGAATTAAAACCTCATCTATTTTCTGCATTTCAATCCTCTATTATTTGCCTGTTTTCGTTATGGATTTTCAAGATTTTTTACCTGATTTATTAATGCCAGTTTTTCATGGATTTACCTGAAATTTTCAAATCGTCTTAGTTGGGGGGGTGTCCACACACCCCCCCGGTCGCTACGTCCCTGATTTTCACGGTATACTTATTATACAGGGGTAGCACGTAGGAAGGAGCGAGACAGTGTTGTTTTCAAATATATAAACATTTATTGTCAGACATGAATATTGAGAAAACCTTTGCCGATTCTACGCAATATATAATTGATGTTATGCATTACCAGCACTCAATTAAGTGCCTATCGATGATTATTTAGACCGTACGCGAGTATTCATTATACATTGACTGTATAAGGTGCTACACAGAATAGATGGCTACACTCAAAACAAAGGGCCAAAAATTGCATCAGATCAATAAAGCGTAAACAACTATTAAACAGAA
>CACRXK020015451.1:0-12202 GCA_902702795.2 Paramuricea clavata
TTTAGCATATATATATATATATATATATATATATATATATATATATATATATATATATATATATATATATATATATATATATATATATATATATATATTTAAAATATCACTTCGACCCAAACATTTCTTAGTATCTTTTAATATTTTTATAATAGTTTATATAATAGTATTTCGAGTTTTAATTTGTATTTAGTAACACGGCCTAATGAAAAACAACCTTTATAATTTTTATAAATACTTATAGGTAATATGGTTGATTAGTCACCGTGTATAAAGATGTAATAATAATAATAATAAAAATAATAATAATGATAATGATAATAATAATAATAATAATAATAATAATAATAATAATAATAATAATAATAATAATAATAATAATAATAATAATAATAATATAATAATAATAATAATTATAATAATAATAATAATAATAATGAAAACTTTATTAAATGGATATTTAGCTTATATATACAATTGCAAATCTCACTTACATCAGGTAATTTACAACTGGCTACTTAAATCACTGATTATATATGCAAAAATTATACTATTAAGATAACAAAATGACAGTACAACGTTTAAACACTTAACAGTTCCGGATTCATCCATTCCTTGTTTCGACAACAAAATATATAACACGTTGTTCTGATTGCAATCGTCGTCATTCTTCTAATACAGTAATTCTGATGTTGCTTTTGAAAACCAAAATCATTAAGCATTTCTATGAAAGTAGAACATTCTTTACTGAAAACACTAAGAGAACTAATCGAAAGATTTAGAAATTTTACTGAGTTGAAATGTTCATTTTGTTCCCTAATTAATTCTTTATATTTTGATTTTTTACGCTCAACGTATAAAAATAATAATAATCATAATAATAACAATAATAATAATAATAATAATAAATGATAATATTCTCTACCTGGGGAAATCAATATTGGGTCTAATAACCGTAATATTTCCCCACGTGTGGCTGGGAAAACTTGTTATACTGCATTAACGATCAAACTGATTAACCCAAAGTGTTGTCCTTCAACGAGCGGACTACTAGATTGCTGTTGCAGCAATCTAAATGCAGAAGCCCTGGGTACGAGGTTGTTATTGGTCAATGACACGAACTTGTTCCCACGCAATTTGCGTATGAATAAAAATATTCAAAACTGCCCAGCCAACGGCTGCCTTAAAGATCAAATGTCCACCCCCGGGGTGATCTTGCAACATAAAGTTGCATCTGCTCCCAGCTACGTCAAACATTGTATATAAAAATGAACATTTTTATTAAAAAATTCTATCTACTGCATCAGTACATGATCAACACATTTAATAAATCAGACATTAATAGACAATCCATTTTATTTTACATCATTAAAATAAGCTACAATCTTGGAAAAAATATCTGTAGACTTTACGAAAAATACACCCAAATTTGAAAACATATAATAGAAATGTGAGCATTTTTCAATTAAAGCAACTATTGACGTTAAATCTTCCCCCCTCCCCCAAACAAAAATTAGTATCTTTGGTTGAAAAGATCGGATTTTTTTCATGCAATGCATGTCTCTGAGATATTGCCATTTTGGTGAAAGCTCTTGTATTCAATCACGAATTCACCATATTGCTTGCCGCTTAGGAGGATAGAAACATTGTGACAGCTTCCCACTTAATGAGTTAATTAAGTTGGTAGTCAACCGCAATATTTCACGGATTTGACAAATTAGCTGCAGCTGACAAGTCTGTCATCAGACAGATATAATTTTTAGATAAATATTAATGCCCAGCAGAAAATACGTAAAAGAGCCATATCAAAAATATAATTTAAAACATTTATTAGAAAGCTAACGTTTCGTCTTTAACTTAAGACATCTTAATGACTTTAAAATTATTTCTTGTTGCTCTTCTCCAGACAAACTCCTCATTCGAGTTAATAAATAATCTTAATGACTTTAAGATTATTTCTTGTTACTCTTCTCCAGACGAACTACTCTTTCGAGAAAGTCTTCTCATTAACAAACTCAAACTCTCTCTCAACTTACAAGCCAGTTCGCGGTCCCTCTACTTCTACTCTAATCCATTCCTCTTTCTACTTTTGTAATTTATTCATACTTCTGTGTTTTCCGCTTTGTATGTCATTGCTCTGAAGATGTCTTAAGTTAAAGACGAAAAGTTAGCTTTCTAATAAATATTTTTAAACTATATTTTTGTCATGGCTCTTCCCAGCGGGCAAAATGACGTTTATTCAACGTTGAATCAACGTTGGAAATGACCTTCAGACGTTGGATAGACGTTGAAAAAGGGTTGACTATGCAAATTGGATCGACGTTACTGTTTCGACGTTGAAACAACGTTGAAATTAGGTTGCCAATCTTGTCAACCATAATTCAACGTTCAATCAACGTTGAATCAATGTTGAGATTACTTCACAAATCGACGTCGTACATTTAATTATTATAAGAACCCAAACGCATCTACAATATTGGTATTCACTTCTATAATAAGAACAATTTCTCTTCTCTTTCTCTCTTGTAAATATTCACTTCTATAATAAGAACAATTTCTCTTCTTTTTCTCTCTTCTAAATATATATATATATATATATATATATATATATATATATATATTCCTCTAATATTGTGATTGACTGTAAATAATTTATTACATAATATAATACAAACTAACATAACTAGAGACCTAAATAAAAAGTCTACTAAGATCTCTAGTAGGTATCTAGCCCGCACTCTACAATTATTGTAAATATACTAGACATTAATTTATTGTACCTGGGGAAATTTTTAAAATAAAAATAATAAAAATAAAAATAACCATGAATGAACGTTGATTCAACGTCTGTTGACTGCTGTTGAACCAATGTTTTTAAAACAACGTCAGAGCAACGTAGATATTAGGTTGTCGACGTCGCAACCTTTTTTCTACCAAATTTCAACGTTGAAACAACGTCGTGTGCCCGGTGGGTTTTACGTATTTTCTGCTGGGCATTAATATTTATCTTAAGATTACGATTTCGGCCTGGTTCATCTATCGCAGGTATAATTTTGTCAAATAATCTATTTTTTTTTAATTTATAGAATTTAAGTCGATAATCTGTCAATGTACAGTGGCGTAGCTAGCGGTCCTGCTTGTCCTGCTAAAATGACTAAAAATTTCCCCAAACTTCCTTACTAAAACATTGCTTTATTTACATTGAAGCTTTAAAAATTCATCATTATCATATTGTTATTTGGTCTCATTTTCTCGTCATTTTCGTTGTTATTTTTTAAAAAGTTTTTCAAATATTTTGTTATATTTACGCAATTTTACAGCTTGCCGTGTCTGTTACCTAGCAACTGCAACTCTACATTGATTTACACGCGCTCGTGTTTCAGTCCTGTCATTTTCAAATGGCAGGACTTGCTAGTATATTTCATAGTAAATTCATACAAGAAATATTGGTTTCCGATTGGATAATTAGGTCTGCGCATGCTGAAACCGACTGTTTACAAATGCGAAGTCCTGTTTTCTCGAAATGGCAGGACTTGGCCTTGTATTGTCTTTACTTTCGAGCTTTCTGCATCACTAAACCCACTTTTTGTGGTTAGCCTGCGCATGCGCAGCAAACCACTATGTAGAAAACCATAAAAAAGTTTAGTGTGACAGTTTTTAGTCTGCGCATGTGCGAAATATTGTAGTTAATTAAAATGCATACGAAAGAGGCGTTGGTTTATGAAATTTTGTAGTTAAAGGCATACGAAAGAGCCGTTGGTTTATGGAATTTTGTAGTTAATTTAAAGGCATACGAAAGAGTCGTTGCTTCATGAAATGTACGTTGTAGTTAAAAGCTCTGGCATACTCTTTCGCTTGCGCATAATTAAAGCAGATCGATATGGACATAAAATATCGTCGGTTTACTTTGGAGGTTCATATATCTTTGGTTCAGTGCATGCTATGTGGATGAAAACACCACCGTTCAATTCAGTGATCAATTTAAAGGCATACGAAAGAGTCGTTGGTTTATGAAATTTTGTAGTTAAAGGCTCTGGCATACTCTTTCGCTTGCGCATAATTAAAGCAGATCGATATGGCCGCATATAATATCGTCGGTTTACTTTGGAGGTTCATATATCTTTGGTTCAGTGCATGTTATGTGGATGAAAATACCACCGTTCAATTCAGTGAAACAATTCCGATGGATGGTTTTAGTAAAATGTCAACATGAACATTATAGCGATTTACGATCTTTAGAAGTTAAGCGATACCATATGTGCATAACCTTTCGCGGTTTCGCCGAACAGTACTTTGGTCCCTTTCAACATATCTTTTTCGTAATAGTCTTGTTCGAATCAGTATCCAAAACACTATTCAGAGTGTTATTTTCAACCTTGTATCTACAGATTTACATCTTTTATTTCGGTATTTCAGAACATCTAAATTTTTTAGTGAGAGCTTCAACGGGAAATGCAAACTGATTGTCGAAACAATGGTGTCCTAACACTCGGGAAACGTCGGAAACCGTTCGTCGGAAACCGATTCGAGTCACATTACCCCTGTAGCGTGGCCGAAGTTATATGTTCAGCGAAAGGTACGGCCAGTCTATAGTTTTATTCAGTAATTCGATAATATACAATCTCGCTTGCCTTTCAGAGGCAATAAATCGCTACAATGTTGATAATGACTAAAGCTATTTGTAAGGAACTATTTGATTTTTTCACTGAATTGTGTTCATAGCATGCACTAAACTCAAGATATCAACATCTAAAGGTCCAGACACACCACCGGATGCGATTTGACAACGCGGCGCGATTTTTCGATTTTCACTGACCGATAACTTTAATCCTAGTTTAAATTTTCCAAGTATTTAGAAGCGTTATAACGTTTTGCGTTATTTGGTCTACATGTCTTTTAAGATTTGCTCTCATTGGCTGTTGTATTAACATTCAAAAACTAAAAAATCGCGTCGCATTGTCGAATCGCGCCCGGTGTGTCTGGACCTTAAAGGTTTGCAGCTTTTAGCGACCTACGATGCTTGGGACTGAGCGAGAAAGAGTTTTAAAAATTAATTTTTGCTCTTTACAACGAAATAGTAGAGTTAATTTAATATTTTCTGGTTTGTTTTTGTATCTGCGAAGCAGATATATATATATGCTATCGCAAACGTGCCGTACCGTACCGTACCGTATGTTAGCACGTAGCCATTCAGCGACGGGCTTATATAATTTAAGACAATTCAAGCCAATCAGCGATCAGTTTACATCAATTGTTTACATCGTGCCCGCGTCTAACCTGCGAACGGGAGGCGTTTGGCCTCGTGTTATTCTTTGCCATTTTCACATTTGTTCTTCGAAAATATCTTGATTTTGTCTTGTGTGCGCTATTTTCCGAAGTTATCTATCGACATGGAAACTTATCCTCATCTGGTAAGTAGTCAAATACGACATATTTATTATCTTATTATGTATTTATACAGTAAAACAATCATTTTGTGTAATATTTTAAACAGTCAAAACATAGCAGGCAATATATTTGTCAATGACAATGAACAATGTCACAAGAAACTAATGTTTTCAGGAGATATCGAATTAAATCTTGGTCCTGTATTTCTGTAGTAAACTCTGTTCGATGTTATCAGTTAAAATACTTATACATTTTGGTTTAACAGTGATTAGAGTTTTTAAACAAAATGTTTACAAACATTTTCGAATGCTAATAAAAGAATCCCCACTCTCCCTCCTCATTATATTGTTATTTTGCTTTCTATCATAAATGTTTTTGTTTCGAAATTAATGCAAGAATGATGAATAAATGTACTGGATATTGGCTAGATAATTTTGTCAGAACAACCCACTTGCAAGACAATATTACCTAAATTCATTAGTATGGATAACTTATTAACAGCTACAATAATTAATCATATATTATATGGATGGATCAGATCAATGGCACACAATATGTACAAAACTAAACTTGTGATACCTTCTACTCAAACTGATATTCTCCCACAACACAAATTGTTTTTGTCTGGTTATGCTGTGTTAAACCGAACAGTGTGGTATATCATTAACTGTGCACAGGATTGGAATTGAATTATATACTTCACTAATGACCTTCAAAACATTCTCTAGACCTTCAAAACATTCTCAGTGGTCTTTGATGTATGATTGACTCTTCACTACAGTAATGCATGTTCAAGTGTAAACAACAAGTGACAGAACTTCTGCTTCATATGATTACAATAAAGTTTTGAAAATGGGTATGGATTGACAAGTGACAGTTTACTAAATAGACACTTCGAATATTGTTTGCATGAAATTTTTATTTTTTGACTGCATAATTATCCGAGTTACAATGGGTCGTTCCAGAAAAGAACTGTACTCCCCCCACAGAGGAAATTTCTGCCGTCCGGTGGGGGAGGGGAGAAAAAATTGTTTCTCATAATAGTAAATGTATTAAGGCATGCAAGGGGAGTAGGGGGGTTAACTTCCTATTTCCTCTGTGGGGGTGGTATGAATGTTTTCTGGAATGACCCAATCGTCATCACAACAAATTAGTTAAATTTTTCTCGGCAGGTGGGGCCGTGAGTTGCCCCTGCTGCCCTCCGTGCTGTCACAGAATAAGAAAGTACAGCAGAAGTGTAACTTGAGTCTGTTCCCTTACTCACTCACACCATCCTGGCTAGTACAAGGTTTTGGTAGGTGCAAAGTGCCGGTCGTACTAGCCAGGATGACGTGATTGATGACGAATCACTTGTAAAAACGCGGACATATACTTGCTTGCGTTATACTTCTGCTGTACCTTCTTATTCTGTAGTGCTGTCTACGGCCTTGTTAGATTTGTACTATGTTTGACTTTAAAATCTTATTTGCTATTATATTTATTATAATAAGTGATGAAAATGTGAATCAAATTTTTATCGCAGATACATGTACGCGTCGCGTACCTATTTTTAGAAAGGTTGCTGTATTATGGCTATGTTGTACGGTATTTGGCTTCATACGACAAAGAATGAAGAATAAAAATTTTATGGTTCAATGGTTGAAAAATCAACCAAGATATTTCGTTCATTATGTTGAACGAAATCGGCTATATGACGCTATAAAAAAATAACAATTGCCAAACCTATAGGCTAACCAGTATAGGCTGTCGAGATTACTAAAGTTATGAATATGGAAATCAACAAGTGTGGAAACCTAAGGTGATTTTGGTATAATTTCTGGCTTCTGCTAAGATATATTAGCTCACGAAATGCATATGAACAGACACGACTGACGATTGTGTATTTTTATAATACAATATAATGGGGAATACAAACTTCATTTCTGAAGTCTGTCGTATTGATATAAAGGAAGAACGTAATTTTTACTGCCAGTTCATCTGCTTTGTGCATTGTAACACGAACACTTATGTGGAGTTTAAAAAATGATATACTGTACCAATTTAGATTTACACTGTTTATGTAGATATTTTCCATTTGGCCGCATACACTACAGTATATTAAACGCTATATTAATACCATAGGGAAGCGTACTGAATTACATTCAGAGTTCCAGGCGTAGACGTCTGCAGTTGATACCACAAACGTAGTGAATTAATGAATGCTAGCCGTAGCGTTAATTTAAAGTATGGAGTATAAAACGCCGTGTTCAACAGTACATATGTTGATCAAGAGAAAGATCATATTACACACGCGTATTGTATGCATGATATTTTCGTCTTTCTAGTCTGGTCGTTGAAGATGAATTGAAGGGGTTACCCGGAAAAAAATGGTATAAAGCTGGTTTTGGTGTCAAATGAAGCGCAATTCTTAATAGAATAACATATGCAAAATCCGCAAAAATCGTGTTTGGGGAATTTAGATGCGAGGAAAGAATTGAGTATAGTTGTTACGGTGGGCTAAAACAACATTTTTTCATCAATATAAGCGTAATTTTGACAAACTATTTTTTTGTTAATTTAGTGGATATAAATTAGTTAACTACTTTTTTTACTCTATATAAATCTATGAATCACCATCTTCTACAACTGGGGCTCCCTGTGGTACATATAAACAAAATCGCGCCCTGTTCTACAACTTGTTTTTAACTTATATTGAAGAAATTCATTCATTTAAAGGATAAATACGAAACAACAAATCGTGATCCAAACATCTAACATAAAATTGAAAAATGGTACTCGGAAAAAAAAGAAGACATCAACAGTGAAGCAGAACGAATAGTAACTGCTGCACCAAAGCTCATAAAAGCTGAAATCCGAGAAAGAAAATATGATTCCAAATCATATCCAACTAATGATGACATTGCAGACGTTAAACGAAGCAAGAACTGGATACCCCATTACCCACAAACACTCTTGATACATATTGTTCCTTCAGAACTAATTTAACAGAACAGCATTGGACACTGCATTCTTCAGGCAGCCCGACCAAGGTCAGTTATAGCTCCCACCCTGTTTGGCTTAGGTGTTGAGGTTAACCATGTATTTGGATCGAAGTGGTTAATTAATGAATTGTCACGGTTGGGTTTCTCTATCAGATACGATGAAGTGAACAGGTATAAGCAATCTGTTATTCACAGTGAAAACCTTGAAAACCTTCTTGCAGAGTACTTTCCTGGCACCTTTACCCAATGGTTGGCAGATAATGTTGACCATAATGTAGCCACCACTAGATGGCCAGGGAACATTTCACGGAATGGGAATTATTGCTGTTTCCTCTCCGAAAGACGACATCCCCCTCGTCTCAAGATCGCGTGTGATCAGTAGACAACCGCGTTTGAATTTGGATGAGCTGGTAAATGATAAAGGAGTACCAATTTTCCAGTACACTAGCCCACCAGACAAGGGCTTGGCATCAATTATCTACAAACCAATTCTTCACTTGCAGGTTCTGCATACATTGCTACCTGAACTATGGTTTGACTTGATTTGGCACTCTGGGTGTATTTTCAGCAAAGCGACACGACCAAGATCAAATTGGTCGGGCTTTATGCAGCATGTGTTCTCTAATAACCGGCATACGACTCCAATGTCTGAAGTCCTTCTTCTACCAAGCATTGATTTAAATCCTTCTGATGAATCCTGCATTTACTCAAATTTAGTTTATATCTAGAGAAATTGGATATTCGAACACCATGCATCACATTCAATCAACCCTTATGGCTCAAAGCAACGGATATCATCAATGCAAAATCAATGAAAATATTTTGCAGTCTTGGAGTCTTTCACACGATGATGAGCTTTATGGGTAGCATTGACTCTATGATAAAAGGCTCTGGACTAGAGGAGGCATTAGAAACGGTGTACGGGCCTAATGCAGGAAGGCTTTTTCGAGAGCACTGCATGGACACTTGCTGGTAGAGTCTGCTTTAGTGAATAAGTTAATGATATCAGTTTTACCATGCGAATTGAATGAAGACGATACATTTGAAGGTACTGAATCGGGGGAGATATCGATGGACACGCTTGAAATGGTAAATTATGAACAATGCTCATCATGTGTTATGGAAATGGAAACTGCAATTACATCACCTGTTAGAGAGGTGGAAACAGGTACTAATCCTGCTTGCGGAACTGAAATTACGGAGAATCTTCATGACTCGTTGGTCGAGGCCAAGATGGAAATACCTGCTGCAGAAACGGATATAGATATGGATGCTGCAGAAGTGGAGCAGATTAATCACTTGTATAAAGGGATCAAATATCAATCTATAGCCGTTGTAAGTGTTTCTGAATCCAAGGAACTGAAAAAATTGGATCATTGCTTACAAAAGTATAAAGACTTGCTTGCCGAGAGGTCACCATTAGCAAAATTGTGGTGATTGGAACCTGCTTCTAGTCGCAATTACGAAAATGTTGAATTTATTTGCTGCAACTGGCCACATCAATTATGCAAAGAGTGCACCTGTATTTGCAGCTGATTCTGGAATTACGAACAGACTACCCATGGCTATACCATTGCTTTCAAAACAAGAATTCCATACAGTCCGCAGAAACAATCGTTTCCCGGCAGCATTATGGACGGATCTTACAATCGAACAGGTTATGATGAGATCGATCAAAAGTAGAGGAGGACTTACTAGAGGACGTAGTGTAACAAAGACTGTTCGCCTTCGGGGTACATATCCATCGAAATATGGTCAATATGAGCGCCGTAAAAGCATCTATTAAAAGAAATGATCAAGTGAGGTCTTTAGATCATCTGCATCCAGCAATCAAAGTTGATAAAAAGAAAATTAACATCCACCCAAATCATCTGTTTTATCGCCTTATAGCTATTGCACAGAGAGATGAAAACATGACTCCATGCTTTGACTACGAGCTTACGGCAATGCCAACTTCGCTATTCAAGGACAATTTTATGCGTAAATCTGTAAAACCCCAACTAGCAAGAGCCCTCGAGAAAAGTGTTCAGTCCTCTGGAGAAAACCCGCAAGCCATGCATGTTCTAGATGGCGGAGCCCTTATTCATCAAGTGAAATGGCAGAAGAAGGTTACATACAAAGACATAGCGGTGCCATATGTAAACTATGTGCGTACAGGATATCGCGACTGTTGTATTGTGTTTGATGGTTACGGACAGGCTCCGACAATTAAAGATCACGAGCACCAGCGAAGAATTGCTGAATTGGTAAAACATGCGCTGATATTCAGCTCAGTGAAAATATAAAGGCTCACAGTGATCAGCAGACCTTCCTCTCGAACGAGAAAAACAAAAGTCAGTTCATCGCGTTGCTGAATCGATGCTTGGAAGCTGATGACCAGATTTTGCATAACAGCACGGGAGATGCTGACACATTGATAGTGGAAACTGCTCTTCTATTTGCAAGACAAGAAAGAGAAGTAAAAGTAGTAGCAGATGACACGGATGTACTTATCTTATTGATGTACCACTGCAACGCGAATATGGCTGATATATATTTCCATTCAGAGGTAAAGAGATCAAAGAAATTTTTGAAGGTGTGGAAAGTTCAAGACCTTGTTAACAAAGCTGGCAAAGTTGTAACATCCCATCTCCTGTTTATCCACGCATGGAGTGGTTGCGACACCACATCTGCAACATATGGGCATGGCAAAACCAGGCTTTGAAGAAGATGAAAGAATCAGAAGAATTGTAGCGGACATCTTTCTTTATAACCGATAATGAGGATACAGTAGAGCAGATTGGCAAAGCAGGTATCCGGTTATACGTTATCCTATATGGTGGCAAAGCAAATGATTCTTTGAACAGTCTACGGTACTCTAAATACATGGAGATGGTACTTACAAGAAAAGCATCAATTGATCCACAGAAGCTTCCACCTACAAAGAGAGCAGAATTTTTTCACAGGGTTCACTTGCAAGTTATAACTTGGTTGAAGCTCACAAATGATTACCTGAATCCGACACAATGTGGTTGGAAACTTGCTGATACAATACTAACACCAGCTCTCACGGACTTGGATGCACACCAGAATGCTTATTGAAGTTTGTAAGATGCAAATGTAAACTATCTTCTAGAAATCCATGTGGTAGTAACAGTTGCTCATGTCGTAAACATGGGCTGAAATTTGTAACAGCCTGTGGAGACTGCAGAGGAGACAGTTGACAAAATGCTGAGGAGATCCTTGACAACGAAGACAATATTGACATTGATGAAGAGTAATAACTATTGATTTCAACATGCAGTTAACAGTAACAATTTTGAGCAACAGTTGCACTTATTTACTTCAATGAAGGTTAATCAACACTTATTTTTTAGTTTTAATTTTTTATACCAAATTTTGCAAAATATGGTGGACCCTACACTAACAATTCTTTAAAATATGGACTAAAGTTAAACTAAAAACGGCCAGAAATCCACATTTTATTTCACGAAAAGTTTTCTGGTAGACGATATAATCGAGATTAAAGCAATTCTGTATAACGAAATTTGTTACTTGGTTTTTATTTTCGAAGCAAAAATTTGGCTCTACAAATTTTGTACTAAATCGTCAAGAAAATCGATTGTAGTACAAAATAAAACGTTTCATTAAAATAATGAGAGTAACCGACCAAGTTAAGTGCGCTAAAATAATAAGATATCGGCCTTATTGAATCGTTATCGTTGCCACAGTAACGGTAACGACGTCACTTTTGTTACCAATGTCTGACTCTTTGATTGTTGCTCTATATAAGGTATTCATGTTTTGTGTTCCAGCGAGTAACATTCTTCAAAGAGATCGGAAGAGCACACGTC
>CACRXK020015452.1:0-12200 GCA_902702795.2 Paramuricea clavata
GGAATGTTGTGATATATTAAAAGGTCCTGAGAATTCGCTGCTCCCTTCATCATAGAAGAACAGCAGATAAACTGCCCACTGGTAAACGACCAAACTCACGGGGTAAAAACAAGTGCGCATTGAACGCTTTTGGAGAAAAGAGGATACCGTGGAAATTCCGAATTCGGTTTCATTTGTGCCATTCTGTTCGATGCGTCTGCTCAAAATTTCTTTGAACGAGTCAGACGTGAATATCAGATGTCCACAAATCATGGAGAATAAAGGAACGATGTACAGGGAGAATTGAATCCATGTGTCTATACCCGATCTTGCAAACACAGCCAATATTGCTATGAAGCTTAAACCAAGCAAAACCAGTACAAATAAAGCTTTTTCCAAGAATCTTGCAAAGCGAGTCTTTGGTATCGCCTCAGAGTTAAATAATGCTGTAATTAATACAGTATGAGACAATACATCTTTGTATGTAGTCTGGTGGCCTTCAACCAGCGACATTTTTATCCACAGAGTATGGTTGTTTTGTGCGTGAATATGTTTAAACTTGAGGTCATGAATGAATCAATTAATCTTTTGAAACCGGATACTGTAACTCATTTCGTAACAACTGTTCTTCTCAGAAGTCATGACTTATATTGGTTTGGAAAATATTGGTCCGGATTAATTATAAACCTTATGTAGTATTTAAAACACAAGAAGGAGTGTTTTATCATATTTAAAACGCGAGGCGCAGCCGAGCGTTTTAGATATGATAAAACACGAGTTCGAGTGTTTTGAATAGCTTAAAATACGACTACAAAAGAATGCTAATTAGGATGAACAATTATATAATCATACTAATTAGGATGAATAATTATATAAATAATACTAATGAAGATGAGTTCTATCAGATATAAAGTCACTTCACGTGACATATTATGGCTGACATGATTTGCCACAAGGTTTATGAATTTTTAATGAGTATTTTAATTACATTTAATAGATTGGTCACAGAAAAGAAAAAATTTTAGACCTAAACCTACGTTTACACGCTACGATTTGTCGTGTACGATTCGTATTCTGGCGTATTAAAATGAGTGATGGCGCCATAATTCATTGCCGTTTCATTAAAAAAGAAATTTCAAATGCAGCCAGCTTACGCGTGTTTACTCAATAACATACGCCAGAAAACGAATCGTACACGATTAATCGCAGCGTGTAAACCACAGAGTAAGTACCTATACAGAGCTGTAACTGACCGTTGTAAACACTGCAGCGGAAGATTACGTTTTCATGTACCCACTTTTTTTCAGGCGACCGGGCAAAAAATGATCAACTGCGCGTGCTCGGCAGTTAAAGCCAGTCGTCATTCAATCAGATGCATGCATCTAGAGGCACCAGCTCAACCCGTTTAACCACCTCGATCCAATTTTTAAAATAAGGCCAATACTGCACATCAAATTAAAACCTTTATCATACATGTCAAAATGTTACAACAACAATTCAGTTCTTTGTGTTGGAAATAAAAGACAAGGTAATCAAAAACGAGAAATTAACTACAGCAACGATGCTCGCAACTTGGTTCAAGGTTAACGGAAAACCATAAGTCCTTGAGCCGAACTCAAAAGTTTCAGCAAGTTGAAAAAAATCATCCCACTCTTCTTTCGCCCCTGTCAACTCCCCAACGCTCCTGAGGTAGTAGATATGAGGTATGATACGTGAGAGTGTTTTCGTGATCGTAGCAACTGCCCATAGCAACCGGATGGCGAGCAGAAACCAAAATAGGGTGCGTACGAGGGTCCACCCATGAGTGTACGTGAAAAACATTTCTTTTTTAATGGCCATTTCAACGACATGAGTTATAAGATTAGTCACAGAAAAAAAAGTCAAGAGGACAAGGAATGGTTTAAATAATGCACTATTTGTTTCAACGCTTGACATTAGTTCAACTAGATGCTTACTTACGTCTCTGGGCCTGATAGTTTTTGGGGGGCCACCTCTCCCCTCAGAGGAGCTTGCCCCTTGTCCATTCTCCACAGCGACTGAGCTAGTCAACCCGTTTGCAACCTCACTATCGGAAATCTCGCCGGCGACATTTTGGGCCTCGCGAACTGAAATGTCTGGCATGTTATGTGTTTCCCAAGACCAAGACGCGAATTCCACAAGTCCAAGGGTCAAAAACCCGGTAAACAATGACAAAGCTCTGAAACATAACCTGACCGGAGTTGTGACCCCAGGCCCAGTATCAACTGCCTGATATATGCCATGATTTGTAATTCGCGTTCTAGGATGCACGTTGCTTTTCCCTTTATGTATCAAAGGCCCATCACCAATGTTGTACAGGAACGATTTTATGTCAAGTCTGTGTATCTCAACTACTAGAATAAAACAGCAACCAATAAAGCCCGTCACATACATTGCAATCGTCCAGAATGTATAGTAAAGCGCAAGCCATAATCCTTTGTTTCGATCCAAATGTAGAAGTTTAGCTACGAAAGAGGTATGTTGAGAAAACTCAAAAGGGTCTGAGAAGTTGCCGGTTGCTTCCTTGTAGAAGAACAACAGATAAACTGCCCACTGGTAAACGACCAAAAACACGGGGTAAAGGCAAGTGCGCGTTGAATGCTTTTTGAGAAAAGAGGACAATGTGGAAGTTCCGAATTCGGTTTCATTTGTGTCATTCTGCTCGATGCGTCTGTTTAAAATTTCTTTGAATGAGCGAGACTTGAATACCAGATGTCCACAGATCATGGAGAATAAAGGAACGATGTAGAGTGAGAATTGAATCCATGTGTCTATACCCACCAACGTCGACCAGACTGACCTTTTAAACACAGCCAATATTGTGACGAAGCTTAAGACAAGCAAAACCAGTACAAACAAAGCTTTTTCCAGGAATCTTGCAAAGCGAGTTTTTGGTATCGCCCCAGAGTTAAATAATGCTGTAATTAATACAGTATGAGGCAATACATCTTTGTATGTAACCTGGTGGCCTTCAACCAGCGACATTTTTATCCATAGAGTATGGTAGTCCTTTTGTGCGTGAATATGTTTAAACTTGAGGTCATGAATGAATCAATTAATCTTTTGAAACCGGATACTGTAACTCATTTCTTATATTGGTCTTGAAAATATTGATGCGGATTAATCATTCAACCTTATTTACATTTAATAGCTCTAGAGATTAGTTCTTAAGAACTTTTCTTTCCAGAAGTCATGTCTTAATGGCCACTTAAATTTCCACTCAGGAAAATTTTCTGCACAAAGAGAATTTTGTGAAATGTGATTGGCCCGAACACAGGGCGCGAAATAACGGCTGGAGGGTCGGCGGCCAAGGTGACCGGCCAACTCAATTTTAGCTCGGACATACCGAAATTCTGGCCGGTCAAATGATTCAGCTTAAAGCAAAGCCTAGTAAAGTATACCCCTAAAAATGTGACCATTTTCCCAGTATAGCCGTACAAAAAGCCTTACTGTAATCAGTATTAAAAATTCCTTCGCATAAATCACATAAAACAGCTTGTACTGGGCCAAAAGCATGGTCTTAACTCTTAAGCCAAAGGCATGGCCATGGCCCATGGGCTTTGTGACGTACTGCGTGCGAAAACTGGTGTACATTGAAGTTGTTTTCCTGCAAAATATTCGACAACATGCATGTTATGGTTCTTAATTATAATACTGTACTTGACCACTTTATTTTGATTATTATTATAAAATGAAGATTAGTTTGTTCTTTTACCGAAAGTGACCGGTCAAAATGACCGGCAGGGTAAGAATTTGACCGGACAACTCCGCATTCTGGCCGGACATTGTCCGTTGACCGGCCGTTATTTCGCGCCCTGCGGCCGAACACAAATTTTACGTCGGAAATGAAAATTTTCAACTTGTAACAATGATATTTTCGTTAAATTTCTGTCCGTGGAAATTTTGGTTGAGTGGTGCGAACTTGTTTTGCCCGATCAAAAGGGCGTGGCCGAAGTTGTGCCCGATGGACATTTCAGTTGCTAATAAATATTTCTTTTCGAAAATAATAATTTCAGTCGCTAATTAATATTTCTTTTCGGACATACATATCGTAATTTGTATAATTCTTCAGTAATATTTTCGTAAAATTATCTTTTCAATAAATTATTTTACTTTTCAATAAATTATGTAAAATTTTTTGCTCAATTACATATTTTTCCCCACGAGCGTGTCGTTAAAATTGCCCTACAAAACTGCAATATTACAACATTAGTTGTCGCACCCCCAAATCCCCCCGCCCAGTAGTTACGGTCTTGGGCGTATGACAACTGTTCCACCAGCGCATTGCAACAGCACAGCGCATTGCGACAGACAGATGATTTCTCTTAATTGGCAGTGGGAGCTCGACAAACGGAATGAGTTAAAATAACCTACTGTTCGCCATTACTTCTCCTTTCCACCGAATTTCTTCCGACAAGCGTTTTTTCCTTGTTCTTGGTATTCCGCTTTAGTGATTAGCATGTTCGTGAAGTCTTCGGAATTTGACAAAAGTTTTCCTCCAAGCCATGCGCACGTTGCAGGCCTAGACGAAAAATATATTTCGTAACATAAATTTCTGTGGTATTAAAGAAGGAAATAGTTTGGTTTATAATTTCGAGAAACAACCAGTGATTGTCTATGCTATAGACGCCGAAAATCGGGAACCCCGGTAAAGATAGATTAGATTTATTAATTTTTGCCCACAAAATGTTTACAAGTATAGTGAAAAATAATCACAATAGTATAATGAGCTAGGAACTTTTGGAAATCCTGTTGGACTTTTATTAATGGTAAGGCCCCTAGTTCCCCTAGTTTTAGTATTTCGAGTGAAAAAAGATGAAAGAAGAAACTATTTACAACAAATTAAATGACAAAAAAGTGTTAAGATATAAAATAGTATATTACTATCATCATAGCCTATCGAAGGGAAGATGGCTGTGAAACTCATTAGAATAACAATATAACTCATTATCTAAGTTAGTCAACGTTTATTCATAAATCTGGTCGTTTCACCGTCACGTGTGTATTGTATTTTTACCAAATCCACCAACAGCAAATTCCAGTGACGATGACCAGATTTATGAATAAACGTTGACCAACATAGATAATGAGTTATATTGTTATTCTAATGAGTTTCACAGCTATCTTCCTTTCGATAGGCTATGCTGTCATTTAACAGTGTTTCTAAGGCAATGATCTTTATTTTCAGATCTTTTTGTCTTTATAAACAGATGACTACTCGTCAAGGAAAACTGATCAATTTATTCAAGCGAGAAAAAAAACCATGGAACTCACTCTGATGGCAGATGGACGGCAACATCGAATTCAATGGGAGCCAATGAACGAATATCCGAATATCTGAAAAATACAAATTAGATGCAGGGTACCATATCAGAATAGATGGGAAACAATCATTTTATTAAATCCTAGTTAGGGAACCGTATAGTCGTGAGATATATAGTTTGTTTATTGAGTTTCTCACCTTGAGTAGAGATCCGACCAAGAATTGAACCCGGGTCTCCGAGCTTCAACACCATAAGTGCTGGCAGATTTTCATACATAGTCGTTTATAAATATACATATATTTTAAATGTCGACTTACAATCTTGATTTAAAGCCAGGAAATAGACAGCTTCCTCCGGTCAATAAAATATTTGTGTAGAAATGGGGCTGCATATCTGAAATGGGATGAAGAAAAGCATTTTCAATACGTTTTCATTCCCTGCATCAACTAACATAAAAATTTCGAGCGTAAAATTCACGACATGAAAAATCTTGAAAAGAAATTTCTTTACAAGACAGTTGTATTGAAATATCTGCTGTTGCCATACCTGTTGGTGTAGCGTCTATGGAATGGACGATTGCCTCGGCAATGCCCATTTCTTGCACACCTGAAATCAAATTAATACTTATCAATGGAGAACTTGCATGTCAGACTAAATTTTAATCTAAGTAAAGAGAAGGGACAACACAGCTAAAGAGAGCATAATGAAATTAGTAAAATTGCAAAATTTCGTTGCGAAATGTTGTAATTAAGCTTGGAAAATATAGTCTTGCAAAGCCTTGCAAATTTTGTACTGTATGTTGGTATTACGTGCGGAAATTGTTACCATTTTCGGCTCAAAAATGGTAACAATTTCCGCACGTAATACAAACATATACAAAATATGAAATCTGCTGTGTTGGTGTAAATACTCAGGTGAATAAGATGTTTGTGTGATGTTACTCTGAGTGTATATCCACACCGGACAGGCTTGAAAAATATGCCTGGCCACGGCGGGATTCGAACCTTGGGCTAGTATTCCAAAGGTCGTAGGTTCGAATCCCGCCGTGGCCAGGCATATTTTTCAAGCCTGCCCGGTGTGGATATACACTCAGAGTAACATCACACAAACATCATATACAAAATATGCAAACTTCGTAACCAAATTTTGCAAAATGGTCGACCGTGACAAAATGGTCGACCGTGACAAAATGGTCGACCGTCGTTGTGTCTGCGAAGAGCTATCAGTAGACGGTCACACTGGCGTTTTGCTCGGAAAATAGCCGATGCTGACATATTGAACAACGACGGGCCGTGAGATAACACGTTCAGGGAAACAGCTAAGGAATATAAAAAAGTAATATCTCACCAATATCA
This sequence comes from Paramuricea clavata, assembly GCA_902702795.2. NCBI lineage: Eukaryota > Metazoa > Cnidaria > Anthozoa > Malacalcyonacea > Plexauridae > Paramuricea > Paramuricea clavata. The sequence goes on from CACRXK020015452.1 coordinate 6,617, forward strand.
GGAGGATGAAACAAAACTTCAGGAACTGAAAACCGCTCGATATTTATTCGAATCATCTATATCATATAATAAAATATTATCTGAGTTAGGGTCTGGTCATAAAGTAACTGCTAGGGTGGGCTGAAGGTAAATCACAAATTTTGCCAATAAGTTTGGTGACCCATCTTAGGATGTAGATAAAAATTTCAAAGCCCATCAAATCTTACAAAACATTTTTCATGACCCATCCAATCTAAATTGGAAAAATACACTTTTATAATAAAAAAACTTGCAGGTATGAACATTGTAAATATACACGGCACTGTATTGACATACATAATTCCACCAAGTCTGACCAACACATTGATACTGAGCTGCTCTCCAGTTGGTTGTATTTGCTATGATTCGACCACTTCTTGTTGAATAAACAGAGTACTGGCTTCAATAGCATCATTTGCATTTGATAATTTGGATATAGTTTTGTTTTCTTTTATTATTAATATCTTTATTTTTCGAAGTAGACATGCATGGGTTTTTGTTTGGTGGCCCAACCGTGGACATACAAAAAAATTTGCGGCCCATCGAAACTGCCCAAAGATTTTCCATGGCCCATCCCAAATCACTCCAGCCCACCCTGGCAGTTACTTTATGACCGGTCCCATACTTAACTTAGTAATGTGTGCTAATCATCATTACTTGCAGCTGACAGCTAAGCAGGAGGCTTTCTAAAGGCGCCTATGGCAGCCAAGTTAGGAGTCCGGTCTGATCGCGGAGCTCAGATACGATGGAAGGGTCAGTTATAGGAGGACAAATCCCAACCCACCCTGTCAACTTTCCCTGTGGGAGGAAACCGGAGCACCCGGAGAAAACCCACGACGTTCGGTAGGGCCAAAAAAAAATATGTGGGTTTCCGGTTTCCCGACCCTACCTAGCTTTTGGACGTCGAAATCCCGACCCTAAACTTTTTTATTGGATCGTGCTTGTAAGTGTTTCCACTTAGAAGAAAAAGTTTGTGGAAAATTGAAATTTGAGGCAATATTAGGGAAATTTATGTTTGGATGTGGAAGCACTGACTAAACAAAATGGCGCCCGCTTGTTCGGAAAATTAAAAAAAAGGTTTAAAAAAAAAAGTTAAAACCGACCTACCCTACCTAAGTTTTTATAAGAAGAAACCGGAAACCCACATATATTTTTTTTTGCCTAGAGTGTTGAATCACTCTTTTCACACGGCTGGCCGGTTATGAATCTGCAGTGAGAATCGAACCAACGATCTCCGAGGTGAAAAAGAACCCAGTATGAATCATCCGTCTTTTATCATAGTACTGTTTGGGCCTTGGCTTCGTGGTGATTCAATTCTCCCCAACTCACCTGTTCATTTTCATTTATCTTTGACTTATCCCACATATCCTCCACTGACTAATAAAAAAATAATCAGGTTATAGTAATATATGCTTCACAGTTCACACCACAGCTGTCTGTCAGGTGAAATACCTGAACATTGAAAGTAGTATATGCTTTGCGGCACGGCTGGCTGTCAGGCAGGGCCGCCGAGAGCTTGGCGGGGGCCCGGGGCAATTTTTTTTTAGGGGCCCCTATTTCAAAACTTTTTCCGGAAAAACATTTTTTTTCGGACAACAACAACCTTGCTTCACAGCACGGCTGTCTGTCAGGTTGAATACCTGAACATTGAACAGACGTTTTCAAAGTTTTTTAAATTCAGTTTTACCCACCTTAATATATCCACGTTTAATATTGGTGTAATCTGGAAGCACATAGTCTCGTACTATTTTATTCTCTTTTCCTTTTATTCTAAAAAGTAGGGATGAAGCTTAACTCAGGACCTCTGTTGGCTTACAAAACTAAGACCATGTGAAAGTTTCTCAGCCTACCTCGCCATTTCTACATCTTTGTAAAAATCTTCAGACACGAAACAGGCGTCTTCTTTTACCTGACGGTGAATAAAAACAACTGATGAAGTACAGAATGTAATTATGACGAGTTAATTCATTACACGTAAAAATCTCACAACTTGTCAACAAGAATACAAGATGTGTTCCATGCCTGTCTATTTAGGGTTTTTTTCAGGTATTTTGTTTTTGAAAAGGTAGTTCTGGCATTTGAAAAGGGAGTTTTAGCATTTGACAACGGAGTTCTGGCATTTGAAAACGGAGTTCTGGAATTTGAAAACAGAGTTTTGGCCTTTGAAAACGGAGTTCTGGCATTTGAAAACGGAGCTCTGTTTTTGAAAACGGAGTTGTGGCATTTGAAAAGGGAATTCTGGCATTTGGAAACTGAGTTTTGGTATTTGAAAACTGAGTTGTGGCATTTGAAAACGGAGTTTTGGTATTTGAAAAGGGAGTTCTGGCATTTAAAAACTGAGTTCTGGCATTTGATAACGTAGTTTTGGCATTTGAAAAGAAAGTTCTGGCATTTGAAAAGCGAGTTCTGGCATTTGAAAACTGAGTTTTAGCATTTACAAAAGGAGTTCAGGCATTTGAAAACGGACTGCTGGCATTTGAAAACGAAGTTTTGGCATTTGAAAAGGGAGTTTTAGCATTTGAAAAGAGAGTTCTGGCATTTGAAAACCGAGTTTTGGCATTTGCAAAAGGAAGTTCTTGAAATGTTCTACCTTACTTAAATTAAACATGCATAAGACATTCTGCCCAAGGATTGCAATTAGCTTCAGGCACTTGTATATTAAGCTTGTCAAAAACCTTGTAGCAAGTTGTCAATAAGCTAGGAGGAACAAGCAGTGCGAACACATCCTGATGACAAGACGTTGAAACAACATTGCTACAAGTCTGCTGCAGGTTTGTTACAACTTGTGCATTAAGTGTGTAAGTTGTATTGGACCCAAATGTACCTCTATTCTTTCACTATATAATCAATTTATATTTGCCATACCTGGTTCATGACATACGTTTCGTCCATAACGTGTAGTTGTCTAAAAACATAATAGGAACAAAACAATTTTGTGTATTAAAATATAAAAATATAATTCCATATGAAATTACTATACCTGTATGAAATGATCTCTTTTAGATGGTTTGTAAGTAACTTTCCTCCAACATTTATCCTGGAAAAAATAAAAGTTGGAAGTCTTCACCATTGAGTCTGGATTACACTATCAAAGTTTCTGCGATCACAGTAGGAATTTTGCATGGGTAAATTCTAAGTTTTGAAGGATTTTGTAAGAAATATTTGAGGAAACTGAGTCGGTGTTAAACATTAAGTCAGCTCCCTTACACATTTCCCACAACTTAGAATAGGCAATTCCCATTATAGACTAATTGCAGAAATTCCTACCACATTTGGGCCGAAAATGGTGCAATTTCCACACGCAATAGAAAAGCATACAAAATTTGCAAACTTTGAAAGGCTATATTTTCCGCATTTTACAACATTCTGCAACCAAATTTTGTAATTTTATTAATTTTAGTATGTTCTTTCTAGCCGTGGTGATTTATTTGCATCTCCTTGCCTAGTTTTAAAATTAGTCTATAATGGGAATTGTCCATTGCCCCATGCAAAATTCCTACTGTGATAACAGAAACTTTGACTTTGTCTCCGAAGGACGTTTCCACTGTCACATACTGTACCTTTGTACACCTTCCTTGATAATCTTTCCCTGATATACGGGAACAATGTGTGTAAATGAATACCCACAATCCACCACAAGACAAACCAGACGTAGACTAGGGTCTTCCTGAACATACTTGTGTGCACTCAGCTGTGCAGCTGGGAATAAAGTTTGAATTCACACGATTAAACCTCCTATCAGGCTATCAGCACAGACTATATCTAGATATATTATTATACTTTAACAACTCATTAATAATTCACGAGGAAAATACAAAAGAAATCGCTGCCGTGTCGATGGTTTTATATGTGATAAAAAATCATGTTCATTTACATCAATTTAGCTTTGATTTTCTCATCTTAGAAAACGTTTATTTTTAAAATTACTTTGCCAATGAACTCATTAGATGGGTCGCTTTTTAAGCCATTTAAAACATTTGCAGTCTGTGCTCTATCAGATATAAAGTTAAACACTCTGAGGCTGTGCTCTCGTGTTTTATATCTGATAAAGCACGAGTTCCTGCTTGTGTTTTAAAATATTACATAATTATTGAATAAGGTATATTATTAGCACTGACGAGGATCGAAAGCTTTGCAATAATAAGTATAAATGGTGTTTCCACAAACCAAAGAACATACAGTATAATTTATTATTCAACAATTTAGTTATTCCGAATAAGGAGTGCATAATATTAACACACAATTTATTAAAACTTAGTTTTAATAAATTGTGTGTTAATATTATGCACTCCTTATTCGGAATAACTTTTGTTTTATTTTTGCTGAAATTATCAGCTGGAGAAGAATTTATTATTCACCAAGCAAAACTACAACAAATTTACCATACCTGTTGTTCTGCATAACGCCCTGTAGTCATATTCTTCAAAGAGAATTTCATCCATAGCATCCTGAAATGTTAGCAATGCATACCTAATTCAATCAATATTATTCTACATGAAATTTAGACAATTCAAAATTTGTCAACACTTACAGAAATTGATGCAAAGTTAAAGTAAGGTTCTGTGATCAATATATCTGTTTCAGGACAGTTGACCTAATTTTAACCAAACAATGAAAAATAAGAGATTGTAAAATTTGCCAACTTCCGGACCAGATAAATTCACTGACTATGATTTGAAGTGGGTTTGTTATGTTTGCAACAAGCTTGCTACAAACGTATTGCAGACACATCTTGTTGACAAGTTGTTGGAACAGCATTGTCACAACTTTTTAACAAGCTTGCTACAAGGCTGTTGAGGATACATCTTGTTGACAAGTTGTTGGAACAGCATTGTCACAACTTGTTAACAAGCTTGCTACAAGGCTGTTGAGGATAAATCTTGTTGACAAGTTGTTGGAACAGCATTGTCACAACTTGTTAACAAGCTTGGTACAAGCCTGTTGAGGAGACATCTTGTTGACAAGTTGTTGGAACAGCATTGTCACAACTTGTTAACAAGCTTGGTACAAGTCTGTTGAGGAGACATCTTGTTGACAAGTTGTTGGAACAGCATTGTCACAACTGAGAGGTGCTTAACATTTTCCTAATGTTTGAAATTTTCTTAGTATCCGGTTGGGATATAAGTCATTCACAGTTTGGCATCCAACAAATTTTAGTATCCCATGGATATCAGGATTTTGCTCAGACCCTGATCATTGTACACTAGCACAGATCGACCATTTGAGGTTATACCTTCAAAGCGTCTTTACCAAAGACGTAATCCCACACTTGTTTTTCAACTCCCCAATTGAGTAATAAACCCTAATAACAAGAATTGAATAGTCAGATAAGTTACTCTCCATGCATAATACTTTGTGTTTGTGGAAACAACACGTAAATTTATTACAAGCCATGCTTTGATACTGTTTTGTGCCCCAGCCCCTAGATTTTTATAGCTTTTTCACAATTGCACCCGAGAGATCTTGTTGAAAACTGCCCAATTCTGCAGTCTGGCCAAAAATCATGTTAAATATACCGTCTGAATATGACGAATCAAAACAAACACTACATAATGATTCACACATG
>CACRXK020015453.1:0-12199 GCA_902702795.2 Paramuricea clavata
GCTCAAGATAAGACAACTCATAATCTTGAAGTATAAATTTAGTAGCTCGTCTCTGAACACCCTCCAGGATCGCAAGATAGCGTGACGAGGCTTGAGGTGCCCAGATCTCACTGGCGTAAGACAGGTGAGATCGGACAAGAGAGAGGTAGAGAAGCCGACGACAGCGAGTATCAGTCATTTGACAACAATTTCTCGGAAGAAAACCAAGCAAACGGTTGGCTTTAGCAGTACAGCTGGCAATGTGAGGGGACCACTTAAGGCCATTGCTCACAACCACACCCAGGTCGACTTGTTTGGCTACGGTCTTAATAGGTTGATTGTTAAGGTGGTAAGAGTGAGTTGGAGAGTTGCGTTTCCGAGATACCCTGAGCAAGAGCGTCTTAGATACATTAAATTTCAATTGCCAAGAGATCGATCAGTTGTGCATAGAGTCAAGATCAGTCTGTAGGAGATCTCGATCGGCTGGTGACAGAATTGCACGGTAACATTTACTGTCGTCAGCAAAAAGTGCAACAGTAGAATTCTTAGTTACCTCTGGAAGATCATTCACATACAAAATGAAAAGTAGTCGACCTATGACACTACCTTGTGGCACACCAGATTTAACGTTAAGGAAGGATGAAGAAACTCCTTCGATAACGACACGCTGTCTCCGATTATGGAGATAATCAGCGAACCATTTAAGAAGTTGACCGGAAATTGCAAAAAATTTTAGTTTAAACAAGAGTTTGCTGTGAGATTCGGAGTCAAAAGCTCTAGCAAAATCAAGATAAAGAAGATCAATTTCATTGCCAAAATCAAGAGCACGACCGAGATCGTGAAACACATTCAAAAGTTGAGTAACACATGACCTATTGCAGCGAAAGCCATGTTGAATGTCATACAAAGAGTCCTTAATGAAAGAAGAAACCTGTCTAAAAATCAAGCGTTCAAGTACTTTTGAGACTTGGGAGAGTAATGAAACAGGTCTGTAGTTGGTGACTTCATGAGCGTCACCTTTCTTAGGTATTGGAACCACATTAGCAGATTTCCATTCAGAAGGAAATACACCCTGCTGAAGAGACAACTCGAAGAGAACTGTTAAAGACGGAGCGATGACTTCGGAACAGCGCTTTAAAAGATATGCTGGTATGCCATCAGGCCCAGTAGCCTTAGAGGGTGACAAACTGGATAACAAAGATTGAACTTCAAATTCAGAAACAGTTATTGAGTCAAGAAAGTTTGATGATGACTGGGAAAGAGAAATTAAAGGTAAAGAAGAATTTGAGTCGGAGGTAAAAACTGACGCAAAATAAGTATTAAAAGCATCAGCCTTTTCTTCAGAAGAGAATAGTTTTAGAACCCCTATCTTAATTACATCAGGTATGGAAGATTTTGAAGATTTAGACTTAAAAAATCTCCAAAATGATTTAGAGTTATTGTATAAGGATTGAGACAGTCCAGATAAGTATTCTCTCTTCCTGGCATTAATCCAACATTTGACGTGTTGCCGAGTCTTGCGAAATTTCTCCCACAATTGAGGTGAGTTCTTAGCCTTTGCTTTTCTCCTTAGGGACTCCTTCATGTTGATGGCGTGAAGTAGATCCTTGGTGATATAAGGAGGCGTGAAGGAACGCTTGAGCGATGTTTTCGGAATAAAACTATCGGCAGCAGTAAGGAAAGCAGCTTTCCACTTGGACCAAACAACATTAATGTCGTCACAGTTATTGCGAACTAAATCCACTAAAGAAGCGTTCTGAAGACAGTTTAGGAGGCCAACAAAATCTCCCTTTGTATAATTATAAATTATTCGCTCGGTGGATTGTTTTGGTCGTTGATGCAATTTTAAGTCAAAAGATATAGCTTTATGGTCCGAGTGTAAGGAGATGGAATCATCATCAGTAATTTCAAAGTTGTCAGTCAAATGTTCATTCGTAGTGAGAACCAGGTCGATGATATTATGGCCACGAGTAGATGAGTTGATTAGTTGCAAGTAACTAAAATCAGTGATAAGGTCAATAAAACCAATTTCTGATCCTATGGTAGAAAAACCCGATCCGTCAGACCATTGAATATTGGGATAATTAAAGTCGCCCATTAAAACAACATCTTTAAATTGAGAATCAGCAACAAATTTCAAGAAACGGTTCAGTTCGTGCAGGAAATCAATTGAGGAATCAGGAGGGCAATAACACACAGCGACAAGAACTTTTTTGGATGACGAATTAATCACAACAGAAGCAAGTTCCAATGAATCTGAAACAAAGTCAGTTGGTTCAGTTCTGACAGAATCTTTCACAGCTAACAATACACCACCTCCCCGTTTGCCAGTTTGTCAATCACGCCTAAATAACTTGTATCCAACCGGTAAAATTTCATCATTTCGTACATGATTGGACAGCCAGGTCTCTGTCAAAGCAATAACATCAATACTGTTGCCATAAACAACATCTTGTAGACAGGATAACTTATTCAGGACGCAATTTGTGGTAGAGTCACGATAATTTGCCATTAAACTTGTAACGTTCTGATACCAAAAGTTAAGCGAACCATCGGGCCCGGGATTGGTTTGAACGTCGCCGGATAAACTGATCAGAGTAAATGATAAGTAGCAGGCATAAAGTAGAAAACGGCATCCAGAAACAGGTTTCTGAGAAGAACTTGACAACGGCCGTTGTTTTACCGTAATCCAGTGAGCATGACTATTAACCAACGTTTTTACAATGGTGTCGGTGACATTGGTACTTGCGTACAACAGCTTGTGGCTAGGTAAACCCGAGGATAAACTGCTATTTTTTATCCAAAGATAGAATAAAATTCACACAAAACTCACAACAAATTCACACAAAAATAAAAAATAAATTAAATAAATAATAAATAAATTTAATAATAATAATAAATAATTTAATAATAAATTCACACAGCAGAAAAAGGATATTTCCCTTGGAACTATCGATTTGACTAGGCTTCAGCATTGTTACTTCGTCGGCACATATCAGGGTGACGGTGCAAGTGGAGCTTGCTGGGTATTCAAAGGGAACAGTGAATACTACACTGGTGGGCAAGCTGAGCTGGTTGATAATACGATGGCGTTGTGTGTGAAAGTCAAGCCTGAACAATCAATGTCCACCGGGAAGAGCATGGATATGTCCTTCCGTTGGTCTCTGTTGTATTCGGGAGCAAATGGTGGATAACATGGATAATGTTATACAGAGATGTTGTGCTTGGGTTGTGTTAGCAGTGTGAGCTCAGAGGGTGATGAGTACCGATCATGTTCACCATGTATCAGCAAGTTATGCGGCTGTCCGAATAGAGTAAGCTTCGGAGCTAAGAAAAGTGGTAAGAGTGGAGCTATCAATTTCTCTGTATCCAATGAAATTAACGTAGAAGTAAGAACACAGAACAGAAAACAGGACGCCAACGGGGTAAGCAATACAAACGAAACTGGGGGTAGTGTACTACACAGTCAAGGCGGTAAAGTCGTTGAAGCGGCTCCACAGTGACATAAAACCGGTTTCCATCCACATGAAACTAGGATTCACAAAAGTGGTCTTGGATTGGCTCTATCAAGTCTATATTAGCAAACATGATTCTCAAAAAACTGGTCTCTGAAATTTGACGTTAAACTGCGTGTCTGAGACCAAAATGTATTTTTTTCGGAGGTGTGAAGTGGTCTCGAACCCGTAGTTTCTATACTACTAACGTCTACAAGAAAGGACAAATGTAATGGCGCATTTAAAAACATTACAATAAACGTTTGTTATAACCGCGCTGGAGTGTGAAGAGTGCATGCATTGAATAACAAGAGCACTGTGAGTAACGATTTGCTTGGTTTCTTGACTTGACTGTTAGTAAAAATGTAGGAATGTCTTTGTAAATTCAAAGCAAAGAAAATAAGCAAAAATTAGCAAGTATTTTGAACTTAATACGCAAAATTTATGTTTTTAACGAATATTCCACTGAAAACATGTTGATGTAATTTGATACTTTCCCCACACCCCCTCGGGCGCTAAATTTTGACGAGGCACGTGACCAGCCGCAGCCAGGGTCTTTCCCAAAGAAAGATCCTGGGTATAGTCTAGGACCTGTATAGATTTTTTTATGCGTTTCATTTAGCACAGGTAATCTCAACTGTTTTAGGGTAAAATGACCATGACAGTCAACACGGCATATGTGCCAAAACCTAAATCCCGGGCGAAAGTCCTGAAAATGACCCCGCCCTGAAACGGCATTGCCGACATAGCTCTAACTTCCGAAAAGCAAAAGCGACAGCCTTTCTGAAGTGCTTATAGTGTTTAGAAGGGTTGCTTTTAGGGGTGGTCATTGGAAAGAAAAAATTGTCTAAGTATAATATTTTACCAGAAAATGACTATGCACCACACCAGGTAAATTGCTGATTACGCACAAAATAACTAATATGCCTGGCAGAAATTTAATGTTCTTATTTCCTGAAGAAAATTATCATGGTATGAAAAACTATGCCTAATTTAATATAATTATTGTAGTTTTCATAAGGATTGCCATTGTTTTCTTTAAATATAATACATTTTAATTCACTCACCCCCCACGAAAACACCATTTCAGCCATACTTTGCAGTCTTGTTTGCTTTTTATCGCCGAGTCTCGCTGATATCATCCAGTTGTTGTACTTTTACATAATGATAGATGGCTAAAGACGATTTCGACGAAGTTTAATGAAGTTTTGAAACAGTGCAGTATATTTTATCTTCGATAATGTGTCCTTCGATATTTCGTCAAATTGCCGCCATTTTAATGGCTCGCCGCTTCTCTGCCCGATAAATGCCACTTCTTCGTCTTCCTATGTGTTTAGACTACAGTATCCAAGAGTACTTCGTTGTAGCATAGTCCCAATCGAAAATATGAAAACATTTGTTGGGTTTTGATGGCAAAACCCTCCAGGTAATCATTTAGGTTCAAAATAAAATACAAAGCATTTGAAAGTCACGCGCAATCTTCGTGAAAACTTCTCGTGGACACATGGCAGGGGGGGGTGAATATTTTCACGAAACGTTTGTTCGCCAACACAGAAACCTAAATATATTGTATTTATTGTATTTTTATGAATTATGATAAAAACAATAAATATTTGGGTAGTTTTATTTTAATTCATAAAAATACAATAAATGCAATATATTTTAGGTTTCTAGATCTGTGGTGGCGAACAAACGTTTCGTAAAAATATTTACCCCCTGTCATGTGTCCACGAGAAGTTTTCGCGAAGATTTCGCTTGACTTTCAAATGCTTTGTATTTTATTTTGAACCTAAATGATTACCTGCAGGGTTTTGCCATCAAAACCCAACAAATGTTTTCATTTTTTCGATTGGGACTATTCTACAACGAAGTACTTTTGGATACTGTAGTCTAAACACATAGGAAGACGAAGAAGTGGCATTTATCGGGCAGAGAAGCGGCGAGCCATTAAAATGGCGGCAATTTGACGAAATATCGAAGGACACAATATCGAAGATAAAATATACTGCACTGTTTCAAAACTTCATTAAACTTCGTCGAAATCGTCTTTAGCCATCTATCATTATGTAAATGTACAACAACTGGATGATATCAGCGAGGCGATAAAAAGCAAACGAGACGGCAAAGTATGGCTGAAATGGTGTTTTCGTGGGGGGTGAGTGAATTAAAATGTATTATATTTAAAGAAAACAATGACAATCCTTACGAAAACTACAATAATTATATTAAATTAAGCATTTCATCCCATGATAATTTTCTTTAGGAAATAAGAACATTAAATTTCTGCTATGCATATTAGTTATTTTGTGCATAATCAGCAATTTACCCGGGGTTGTGCATAGTCATTTTCTGGTAAAATATTATACTTAGACAAATTTTTCATTCCAATGACCACCCCTAAAAGCAACCCTTCTACACTATAAGCACTTCAGAAAGGCTGTCACTTTTGCTTTTCGGAAGTTAGAGCTATGTCGGCACTGCCGTTTCAGGGCGGGGTCATTTTCAGGACTTTCGCTCCGCCATGGTCATTTTACCCTAAAACAGTTGAGATTACCTGTGCTAAATGAAACGCATACAAACATCTATACAGGTCCTAGACTAGTACGAGGTTGCGTCCATCCGTGTCGTTGAACAATGAAAAAATTTGTTGTGAAATTAGCGAAGACAAAATAGCAGTTTGTGAGAAAACTGCGGGTCTACGGTGCGGGAAGTTTTCGGATTTGAATTCAGCGTGTTCGAAAGTGTTAGTTCCCATAAAAATATTTCAGTTCCAAGACATGCTTAATGAAAATCGTTTTCTAGGCGCTTTTCGAGGTCACAGCAAACGGCCTATATTATAAAATATATAACTTTACAATTAAACCTTATTGAGGATAAAAATACTGAGGTAAAAGTGTTATAAATGTAGAATAGAAAAACTGTAATTACACTAGTTCTATGAGACTTGATATAATGTAAGTGTTTTTAAATCTATTTGTATTACACTTTGGAATATTAATTTTAAAAAATTTGGATTTCTTAAGTTGTAAGTATTCGAATGCTTTGTCCCCGAGCCGACGGCGCAAAGCGCCGTGCGAGGGTACTAATTCCCCCCGGTTATTTACACCCGGGGAAACGAAAGCATTGGCGAAGTCTAAAGTTCACCAATGATCGCGGGCGTGGCTCACTGTGCGTGAGTGGTCATCCTCACTGATCTCAAAAATATGGCGGACTGTTATGAATAGCGAACACTGTGATTGGTCCAATTTAAAGTTTGCATTATAACGTCGACTGCATGACGACAGCGAAATAGCAAACATTTCTTGATTTGATGATTGATAAATTTCCTGCAAATATATTTCATTTTTGCTCGCATTTTTGCAAGATTTTGTAAAATTCAAGAAAGAAAGAGCGAAAGAATCGGCTAAAAGAAGGGAGCCGACGTTAACGAAGGTAAGTTTGTTTTAAATATTGATTTATAATTGCTTTAAAACCCGACGACCTTTGCGTATATGAAACAACTTTAAAACAAGACAGCGTATAATTTCAGTGTATCTTTAATATTGATTCCCTTTTTGATTATATTGAATTTTTTAAATAAAAAAGAAAGCAAAGTTATTTGCATGCGAGAATTTGAAATAATTTTCGATTGCACACGCAAAGTTTATCGATAAGGCCATTTAATTTACAAAGGCAGTTTAGAGTTTATAAAGAACACTTTAAAACGTTTTGCGAAGCGTTTGTAGCTTATATTACGTATAATATCAGACCTAACATATATATGTTGGGAAATATACTGATAATTTTGTAATTAAAAGTGATCTTTTTAGGCGATTCTTCATTTGTAAGAATATTCTTAAAAAATTATCGTGTTACCATGACAACTACTTTAGATACTTCATGTTCGGAATATACAATGATTTTGTCAGCAATGGGAGGGTTTCTGCATGCATGTATTTTCTAGTAGGTAGGTAAGAGATGGTGAATTTTATGATGTTTGTCATTCACTAATTTGATTTGAAGACTTTAGTACATAATCCTTTCCTTCTTGTCTTCAAAGTTTCCATATCGAATTCTTCAATGGCTTCTGAATACGACAAGTCCGGGCATATGATGCGCAAAGCTCTCTTCTGAATCCGCTCTATTTGGTCTGAAAGATATTCCTGGAGACCGTAATGAAATACTTGACATTCGTACTCAAGGTTAGATCTTATAGAAACAATGTAGAAACATTTTAAATCATTGTCACTAAGACCCGATCTCTTTAGTTGTTTCATCAGATATACAGTCGCTTCGCTGCTTTAGTTGTTAATTTATATCCACATGGGCATCCACTTCATGTCTTGAGTGATCATGCAATAAACCGAGAATCATTGCTTTTTCAACACGCTCTACGTTAATTCCGTTTATCTTTATCGGCGGGAAAACAGTTTCATTACGTTGAAAGTTAATCACAATCTCCCTGCATTTTGTCGGGTTGAGTTCAAATTTATTGTAAGTGGACCAATTCACAATACAATTAGAAGCATATTGCTGGGAACTAGTATACTCTTGATGAAATATTTATTCAGAAACATTGGTGTCGTCTGGGTATTTAAACATATCACCTTCAAAATCATCAGATGGGATCGAAAGAACGTTAATGATCAGGAGAAATAGGCATGGCCCGATATGGTTCCCTCAGGAACTCCAGCATTTATAGGCTTCCAATCTGAAAAACAATCCGAGTGGAGCTTTACTCTTTGTGATCGTGCACGTAAGAAATCTACTATCCAATTAAAAACCGATGGTTTAATACTAATTCGCCGCAGTCTCTGGCAAAGAATGTTGTGGTCTAATAAATCAAATGCCTTCCGATAATCCGTAAGCAGCGCTCGTACGGTTCCGCTCCTCACATCCACAGTTTCTGTCTAACGATGAATTAAGGATATTATGGACAATTTAGTACAGGAGCCAGTTATGAAACCATATGAAAACCATATGAAACCATATTGATTGGGATCTATACATGACATTATTGAAGACTTTAGCTCATATGAAATGACTATTTCCTCAGCAATTTTGCACAATGATGATGTGAGTGATATAGGCCGCAGATCTTTATTAACGTCCAATCCAATCTTATTTTTGGGAAGGGGACATACGTTTGCTAGCTTCCACACCGCGGGTAGCCGTTCCTCCCGAAAAGACGCATTCAATATTACAGTAACAGGTTCGGCAAATAAATCTGCAAACGATTTCAACACCCAATTCGGTAGATTATCGATGCCACTTGATTCACCCGAACCGATACGCTGTAAATGAGACAATACTTCTTCGACAGAAACAACAATTGAGGTATCGTTTTCAGATATAACAGCCACATTATCGTTTGAAGGAGGGTAATTAAGCATGGATCCAAAAACGTGTCATTTATCAGATTGCTAAGAACACTGGGATCTTGTGTATCCTGTTCTAGGCTTGCAAAAATAGTATCATGTGTTCATATGGAAAGACCACAAAACCGTTTCACTTCCCGCCACCAGTCCCTTGATTTAGTGTGCTTCATATCTTTGACATTGTTTTCATAATACAACTTGCGACACCTTTTTCTGGAACGATTGACTTTGTTTCGTAACATTTTATAAAGCATTTAGTTACCTTGGGCAAAAGTTTTTGCCTTTTATTAATAAGGGTGCTCAAGTTATTATTCATCCATGGTCGGTCGTTGTGGTTTGTTATTACAGCTTTGAAAGGTGTTAAAGAATCATTGTCAACCACAATGCATTGCGTGCGTGAATTCGGTCCGCGGCCATTTTGTTGGTCGAGAAATTCATTAAAATAAAGTTGAGTTTTGTCATCCGTGAATATCCTAAACATCTTTCTTGAATATTAAATAGTTGACATTGTTTTGGTTAGAATACGTATTGGAATACTCCATTTAGTGTTTATTTGTCATACATTTCGTCCCGGTTGTGGGTTTTTGTATGAAAAAAATATGGCAACATCAACCAGCGATAGGCCGCCCAAGCGTGGAAGGCCAAAACTTGGTATTGCTATTAAACGAATTGGCTTACAAGCACAAGTGTATGACGAGTGGATTATAAAAAAGAATTCCCTTGGATTTTCTGAGAAGAGCAATAGCGATTTTGCTAATTATTTGCTTCGTATAAGCGACGAACAAAGAGGTCAAACATCGCCTTCAGGTGAGTTTCCAATGTATCCTAAAGATCTTGGCACATAATTTGTTTCGCTCCATGGGAATAGTTACAGGGTATATTCATATATTGTTCATGTTTTTTTCCTGATTACATTTGCTGTAGGTCCATGTCATTCAACGCCTATGGGAAAACAGAGTAGACCCCAATTGTGTGATTATTCTCCCATATTTGCCATGGAGGATGAACCTAGTCATGATGAGTAAGTATAAACTTTTGAATATAAGTATGTTCGTGAATTGTGATTTGTTTGCTAAAACATTACGGCATAATTTGCTTATTTAGAATTGTAGATGTTACTGGCATTTCAAGTCTCAATGTGAGCACAGTTGAAAGTGTGTCTGTTACACTCAATCCTGAATTTGAAGTGTATGCTGGGGATATTTCAGCAGATAGTTTGAGTGAAGATTCAGAGTATGATGAAATAAGGTAAATTAAATGCATATGCATTGATCAGGTTAACTAAAAAGGTGTTTGTGAGGTGCTTTTGGAAACTGTTTTGTGCCCCTAGATTTTTAGCTTTTGTGCCCCCAGATCTAGTGAAAACCTTCCCAACCCTTCTATCTGGCCCTGAATAAAAATCTCGTGGGTAGGAAAGTAAATGGGGATCAGATGTTCCAAATATGCCTGACCTCCCTCTCTGGATTAATATTTATATAGTTCTGTCTCAAGTGAAACGTCAACAATGGAAGTTCCAGGAAATGTTGACTTGATTACTGATATGGATGAGTTGTAAGTTCTTTTAGCTGTTATTGAATAAAAGCTACTTTACAATGGCATTTGTATAATTAAAATTATTGCAAGACAAATTGCAACAAGCATTGCCTTTGAAACTGAATTTTACTTTTGGTAATAAAGTAAATCTGGATCTAATACTATGGCATTTTGAAAATGTTGATAATAATGAGTGAACAGTATCAAGTATTATTGTTCATTATACTGTGTTCTTGTTTTTTCATTGGCTACAAGTAATTTTAGGTATTTGTCGGTGCCCATGCTATTTTCAGTGGAAACAGTAAACTGTATAGTTTATTCTACCGAAGAGATATTTCAGTGGTGCTTTGTTCGAAACTACAAAATTGACAGGAAAATTTATGAAAAGTCAATGAATTTTTATTTGTTTTTAATTTTTGTCTCTTTTATTTGTTACTGTTATAGAATGAATGATAAAACAATTATTCAGCTTACACAGGATATCCAGAATCATTCAGACCTCAGTCATTGGTTGGTCGCATCTGGCTTTGGCAGATACATTAACCTTGGTCTGAATAATTCTGGATATCCTGCTCAACCTCATTCAAGAATTGATCTGATAATAATTTTGACATCTGATTTTGTTTCCAGTGATTCACAATCTGAATATGACGATGAACGTACATTAAGTGGTTCTGTGGGTTCATCATCCACAAAAGGTGAAGAAGATATGGAAATCAGCTTCGGAGATGATTGTGGTAGCATCGAAGTTGTGGTAGAGCAGCAATTTGGCCCAGAAACAAGAGAGGAATGGAAAAAGAGGCTGCAATCAAAGTTAAAAGAAAAATTTGAATCAATGAACGGCCAGAGTGATGAACACCAAAAGTATTTCAGCCAGGATCGGGTTGTTGTTGATGTTGATATTATTTTGAACATGTTTCAAAATTGTCAGATCAAAACATGTATGGCCAAGGGTGAAGTTAAAGGTTGGCACATTAAAGGTGGTGTATTGCATGTTATGTGGACATGTGAAAATGGTCATGCGGATGACTGGACATCGTCGAAGGTATTATGTGAGAAGAGGGGGCAGAAGGTGTTTGTAAACACCTTGCTTATGGCTGCATCTATTTTAATTACCGGCAACAATTTGAAAAGGTGAGGACACTGTTCACATTTCTTGGAACTGGTTTTTTGTCTGCATCAACATTCCACAGAATCCAAAGGAACTACGTTGTGCCTGAAGTGTCATCCCTCTGGGAAGAAATGAAGAAGGAAATTTGGGCTGTACTAAACAATGAGACTTTAATCTTGTGTGGAGATGGCAGAAGTGATTCTCCTGGATTCTCTGCCAAATATGGTACTTATGTACTAATGGAGCAGTTCCTGGAGGTCATTGTTGACCTGGAGGTAATAGACAAAAGGCAAACTGGTGGAGTATCAACAAATATGGAAGTTGCTGGCTTAAAAACGCTTCTTGAAAGGCTTGTTGGAAACTTGGTGGTCAGTGAAGTTGTCACAGATGCATCTACTGCAGTTATGGCTCTAGTCAGAAGAATGAAAGGTAATTATAAACAAATGTAATTGTGATCTTTTCATTTGTGAAATTATGAAAATCTGTATTTCATCTTTAGTTCATGTAAGTAAAATAATTAGGACTTTTATTGAAGGGAGCTTAAAGGTTTAAGCAGTTTGCCAATTGCTGAATTCGTATTAGAAGACGAGTTTCCGTCTGAGATGGGAAACTCATGTAAGATACAAATTCAGCTAGTGATATGTTTCCTCTCTCAACTTTTCCATCTATTATGATCTCAACAATGAAAAAGTTATACAAGTTTCTCGTATTAGACAGTAAACTTG
>CACRXK020015454.1:0-12196 GCA_902702795.2 Paramuricea clavata
GTCAGAGCTATGTTTATAGTCAACCCGGGCTGAAATGTCAGACCGGGCTGAGTGAAATAATCTGAGTGTCACGAAATAGGACAATAAGCCTGTTATGCTTCTTTGAAGCAATCAGATGCTGATTAGTTGACTATTTGACTTGTGTGAGACTGTGGTTATATGTAAAGTATTTAAAGATGAAACAAACATGCAAAATAAAGCCATTTAAACGGTTGTTTTTTCAGCCCGGGCTAAAATTTCAGCCCGAAATGTCAGCCTGGGCTGAAACTCTCTCCATCAAGCATCAGCAGATTGTTCAGTTGTTTTGCAATAAGGGTAGCCTTGAAGGTGTCATTATTGCATTAAAACGATAATTGGAACAAAAACTGACTTTATATTTCTATATATGGAATTATTATTAAATTCTACATGTCAAATGATTCATTCAAGTATTATCGTTTATATATAGAATGATTTTGTACAGTATTCAGTGGCAAGCTAGCTACCATGGCAACTGGTCATGCCATATCATGCCAATAAACCTGTATCTATTTGAATAATTCAAATCATTATATTAAAAGCTTGCATAGCGTGACCTGTTGCTATGTCAGCTTCACAGGCTGACAGTATTATAATTATACATACAAAAGCAAGAAGTTATAAGCATTGAATGTATTCATATACATTTAGCTGATCTTTCGACTTTTCCTGTTTACATGATGGAAGTTGGGATGATTTTTGATGTATTGGAATAAGTCACTAGGCTAAACAAAAGTTCAAATGCTTGTTAACAGAACTCAAATATTGTAGACAAGATCTTGTAGTTCAAAAAGATTATAATTGCTGCTTGAACAACCTTTCGTTTACAGTAACTATAATCTATCTCTAGAAAAGTAATGTTTTTTGCTGAATTGTGCACTGTGACTCATTTCAATATATCAAAATCATCCTGCCTCATATCTCGTCCTGGCGAAGCGGGATCGTATAAACAGACCCTTATTCAGCAAATTACGCATGGTGCCATCCCTTGGGGGTGAGGCAGCATTTTCCTTGCGATAGTAACTTCTAGTAGTAAATGTAACGTAAGCCCCTAGATGAGCCTATAGCTACTGCTCTTGGGCAAACGTTAATAATATATATGTTTAAATAAAGTCGTTATCAAACAGTGAACGCGCAATCATCTATAGCTTATAAACATTTGGCTTTCAAAATACCTGGTATCCTTCCGAAGATGATTTAATTAATGCCCGAAACGTAAAGAATGATAATGTTTATATTTTTGGAGTGTTAATTGTTTTGTGTTTTATTAACATACCAGATTGGGCTATTATATTTTGGGTCTTAAAATACCCACCCCACCCTGTGGATTTTTAGGGGAGTGGAAGTTAGTCATTTTTTCCAGTGGGTAATTGGGAAAAGTGGGAGAAAAATGCTGTTTCCAGAGGGGTTAATATTTTATAACCGTTTTAGTAACTTGTATGTATACTCTTGAAAGTTGATTTAAATGCTCTGAAGATGTTGTGATATACTACAACGAAACGTCAGAAAATGAATTTGATTCTTTATTGTTATGTCTTGTTTGAAAGTATGAATATTTATCTTTAAATTACGTACCAACGTGGGTTTTGAAATGGTGAATATAATCACAAGACAAGGAATAAATGAGTATTCCTATTTAGCCGCAAACGACATGAAATACGCCTCATATCCAAACTTGGCACTGTTCACCCTTCTGGCATTAATGAACGCTTTTCTTATGTTTAATGCCATCATAGACAATCCAGAAGACATGTCTTCTGTTTTGTCTATGATGCCATCTGTCTTTGCCTGCCTATAGCAGACATTGACAACTTCTATTTATTACTTTTACTTTTACCTTATTTCCACTCGTGTTTTGTTTTGATTCTTTTTTGTAGTATTTGTCTTAACTTCCTGTTTATTGTTATATTTTTAATTATATTATATTCTGTAATGCGATTTACATATTTTGTTTACACTTTGTTATTATTAAATCCATCTAATTGGTTTATTTTTTTGTCACGTGATACTTTCATACTCTTTGTATAAAAGCCCGTGCATTTTCCCCGATCCCTGCTACTAACTCTTGACGAAGGGCCTTCGCTCGAAACGTCGAGTTTCTGCTTATTTTTTAAAGTAGTAATATAACCACTCATGCAGTACAGCATTTTTACTCTGTGATATATAGAGCTCAGTGGTCTGATCATGAAGGCTAAGGTGGAAGGGTGAGTTAGGGGCTAATCCCTACCCACCCTGTGGGAGGAAACCGGAGTAACAACTTTCGGTAGAGCGTTAACAGACTTTCTCCCATGAGTCACCAAAGAGAAACAAACCCACGATCTCTGACGACTACACCTGTACACCACCGAAGCCTTTTCAAACTGAAAGAAAGTGAAATTATAACTGATATGGGCATAATAATTTAATTAAACTTAAAGTTGTATAATCAAGCTCTGGAACAGTATTATAGATCACTGCCACTTCTCGAAACTTTTCCAGCTTATCAATGTTTAAAACGTTGGCTAAATATACATGTAGTTTAGAGCTGAACAGAACCTTTGACGTGGACATGACGTGCACATATAGTCTACTAGTGCGGGACTGCTCTTGCCATAGGTCATAGAGTAAACTAATTATTTAGAAGTAAAACGTTCGAATAGGAACGGATGATGATGTTTCGTGCGTCATCTTAAGTAATCACTCCAAGAGAGTTGACTAGCTCGAGCTCGATCTCCAAATCATCATTCGCTCCTGTTTAACCGTTTTGCTACTTTCATTGTTTTCATAGTTTTATAATACATATATAGTTATAAATATCTATTACTACTTATTAGAGAATGTAGGTGCCTTGCATGGGACTCCTATATAGTCTCGTTCGCACCTTCCCTTTTGGGCCAGTTGATATTGTACTAATTATTTTAATGTAATTAATGGCACCAATAAAGTTGTTAAATAAAATTTACTCTTTCCGACTAAAAGGAAATATAATATCTACTCACAAGCTGTGCATTTACAGCAATCACTTGCCACCTTTGGATTTGAAGCCACTTTTAAATATTCTCCCTATTAAAATGATTAAACAGATTTAAATAATAAAAGTATAAACGAACTCAGAATCACTAGGAGGAACAAGATTGGTCATCTTGTTACAAGGTTGATGACAGTAACAGACTTGTTACAAGTTGTTCCAATAATGTTCGTAACAAGTTGCTACGAGCCTGCATGTTGTCAACGCCTGTCTGCAGACGATATCAGACTAGCCTGTTAAAACAACTTGTTGCGAGTCTGTTGGCCTCATCAATTTTGTTACAAGATGACAACAGCTTGTTCCAGAGCTGTCAGCAACTGGGAACAAGCAGTGCGAACACATCTTGTTGACAAATGCGACATTTTTACGCGTGTATGTTGTATTACCTCTGCACAAGTGATTCCCTTCGTATCACAAACTGACACCAAGAAGTGCACACCATCTTCACATTCATGTAGATGACATGGATCAACGATCTGCCACGGTATTGGCTGAAATCATCAGATTTGAACATGGTTTAATTTAATCATTCTTTAAATCTTTGGACGTTTTCATGGCAAAGAACAATTTACCAACTTGTGCGTATAGATCATATAAAAGAAATGACGCCAAATACGATTTTTGGTACGTGTAATAATTGGATCATTTCATACACTTATCACTTATAATTATGCCCGTATTCTAAAAGCTCACATTCAATGAGTGGAGGTTCAATCTGAGCTTCTCTTGAGTGTCAATGCTGTTTTTGAATAGCTGGAGGGCGAGTAGTTACCGAGTTAGGTATGACACTAGCCCTCCAGCTATTCAAAAACAGCAATGACACTCGAGAGAAGCTCAGATTGAACTTCCACTCAATCATTGAGTATGAGTGAGCTTTTAGAATACGGGCGTTAATGTCTGCATGCTGCCGAGGGAAACATTTAGTTTTGTTTTCCCGAGAATCTTAATGAGATTCGAGGGGAAACAAAACCATTTCCCAAGGCCAAGAGAGCACACATTAAGTGTTTCGTTACGTTATGGAAACTAGAAAAATAAACAACATTGCATGGTAGGCTACAACAATTGTATTTCATTTAAAATTTAAAAAAAAAAACACTTATAAACGGTTTCAGCAGCATATCCTGTTGCCTGTCGTGCATTTTTCTTCTGTTTTACATTTTTCAATTTAACACAAACTTGGAAAATCCTAGTTTATAAACTTGCGAGTCGTCCAGCCATTTTTTTCATGTATGTGTGTGACCGGTCAGGGCGGCCAACAATTTTTCACATGTTGCTCGGCGCGGGTACATTGCGTTTATCTAAAGCCACGTGACAACACATCAGCCAATCGCGTTTGGTGTTCACCCTAGCTATATAACAAATTCGAGATAATACAACACCATCATCTTGCGCAGACGGTCTTACCATGCATGCGGGTAACGGTCCGGAGAAAATCGTGGGAATTTTCCCCTTTTTCAAACTATCTTGCTTCAGTAACTTGCCCGTAATAGATTTTCCTATGAAAAAAAATAGAATAATCAAATCGGGATGTCGACTCAGGGGCGGCGTTAGAGGAGGGTCGAACACCGCCACAAACCCATGAACGAGTTGGCGAATTGTTGCATTCCTTCAGCAAAAAATGAACTGTTTGGATATGGATCAAATTAACGAATTGAATCATTTGAATTAAAACCAAACTTTTGTTTTTTTTGGGTTTTTTTAGTTTTGGTAACTTTTAAGTTTTAAGTATTAAAATACTTCAAAACGTCAGGTGAATACTCATGTCTTGAAAATGTGCCCCATTGAGTCGTAGCGGGCAATTTAAAAATTCAAAACAGCCCAACAGCCATATAAATGCAGACAAGTGGGTTTTCAACAGCGGTCATAGCTGGAAACGGTTGTTGTGGATGCATGGTTAGGATCAATTTTAATCGTTGAGGTAGTCATTTGAAATCTTCTCCAGAACGGAGGAAATGCCATTTCAGAGACTCTAGATTTCAATTTTTTCCCGGATGAGTATGACCTCGGACCGCCTAGAACTCTGTTGTAGTTAAAAACAATCAAGTGTATAGTCGACAGATCTGACAGATTTTATTGTGCAAGTGGAGACTTTTGCATAATCCGCTTGTATGTAATGCTAACCAAAATTTAGTAAATGTGCCCGTGTACATATAAGCTAATACAGACCAATCTAATGACTCGGTGAAATTAAACCTGACACAGCCCCCCCCCCCGCCCCATTGAAGGAGGCCTAGTGCCGCCCCTGTGTAGACTTTGGCAGGGCAATTGACAAATTCCCTGACGATTTCACTCGTAAGTAGAATGTTCTTGGTCGACGGGAAAGTCAATATTCTATGCCAAGTTCAGTCAATATTCTATACATGTATAATGTATATAATCCGACATACCTTGAAGTCCCACAAAGAAATTAAGTATCAGGAAAATATATAAACCCTGTAATATTTTATTCATTGATTCTTTTCCATAGAAGTTTAGAAAAAATAGAGTTCGTTGGTAATTGACGTTTGTAATAGTGTAAACATCGAACAAGGATTGATATTTTGGCAGGATGAAGAACTGGTGGCAGGATTTATACAAATTGCGCATGCAGGGTACTTTGAGCGAAATAACAGGTCTAAGCAAATAAAGTATTGACGTCCCATGCTTTTCCTTTAACAAGTCAATCTCGTTTCCCGAACCTGCGATCCTCGGAAAGGAACGCGAGGCTCTGGGATAATCCGTTTCAGGGAGGAATCTGATTGGCCGTTGAAATGGAATGCGTAGTTCAATCTTAGTTATTTTTGCCAGCCATTTTTGGCCAAAACTTAAAATCTTCTTGGCGTTCCTCTCAAAATTACTTTTTTAGCATTAAATTAATCTTTATTTTGTAGTTTACACAGTTAACAACATTTTCAAATGTATCTGGCGGTTGAGAAGCACAAAATAATATAGTTAAGTATTTTAAATGAATTTAAATACAATTATCACTGATGAGTGATGGCGATGCTGTAAAATTGCTGTCATATTTATACAGCAACATATAAGCAAAACTTAATTACTGATTCAGAACTTCAGACATCATCATTTCGCTTTGGCATACCATCTAAAATCTCTTCATTGTAGCATTATTTTACAGATAGCACTAAACATATTTTTAAAGTTTGTTTGCCTCTTGAGAAACGTATCAAAAATTTAAAAAATTGAATATAGTCCTAACCAAGTGGAAAAGTATATTCATTTTTAGTATAAATCTACTAGTACACATATCGTGCCTTCTGATTGGCTACGCTACTAGTAGGCTATTAGTGATAGCCTACTAATAGAAAATTAAAAATGGCGGAAAATTCGCGTTTTGCACTTTTGCCGAAGTGTTTGATGATTTTTTGGACCACTTGTTGAACAATTCTGTATTAAAAAAAACCCCACGAAAAAAGCAACAAAAATATGGAATGGCAATTTTTAAAGGTAAGAAAATAAACAAAATAACATACACTCAATGAAATTTTAAAATTAAGACTGAATTAAAGAAGACGCGAACAAAAACTAAAATATGTGTTTACCTTTAATGGTTTTATAATGTTTTTTTTTGTGTATTTTGTATTGTGTTTGCAGCCTAGTTGTAAATTAATGTTAAAGTTTATACTAAAACAATTAGACAACTCGGCCTCGTTGTCTATGAGCAAATAGTCAACTCGGCTTCGCTTCGTTGACTATTTATCATTTATAGACCCGGAGCGAGGGGGATTCGGCGTAATATTTCCCGAAGTGATGATATTTTCCGAGGGGCTTTGCCCCGAGGAAAATATCATCACTGAGGGAAATATCGCCGAATCCCCCGAGCGGAGGGTCTATAAATGATATATTATACCGAAAGTTAAAGAACTCACTAAGAGTCTATCAAGTTCAGAATAAACTTTAAAACTTGCTGAATATTAATAACTACGCGAATAAAATTTTTAATTTCTTATCTATGCCTGAGTTTTTGACGTTTTCTCCTTAAAATATTTGAGCAAGTATCCTTTGGATCGTTGAAAGTAACATACGTGCTGAAATATTTGGTTTATTTAATATTAAAATCTTCTGTAGTTCTGTACGAAATTAATACAAACATGCAACAGCTCGCGAACGCCATATTGTTTCAGAATTCAGAGCGTGGTGTCCACGCGTCGCGCGTGAGCGTAGGATACTATAATATCCCACGGTGGATCTGCCGTGGGATATTATAGTATCCCACGCTGGATTGTGAAATCATGAATTTGAGTGAAATACCGTAAAAAATCACACTACCACGTGGTACAAATGCTGTTTTTTCATTGGACAATTTGAATTTGAGGTATAATATTCGCTTACAGACAACTCGGCCTCGTTGTCTAATTGTTAAATAGTTTTGAGCGCGTGTTACGTAACAATGTAACGTAAAAAGAGGATGTTACACGGCGGCGCGAAGATATGACTTTTATCTTCGAGTGGAAAACAATCGCGAGTGAGTGAAATATTGTTTTTAACACGAGAAGATAAAAGTCATATCTTCGCGCCACCGTGTAATGTTCTGTATTTAATAGAGTCCCAAGCAAAAAATTGTGAAATTTCATGCTCAAAAGCAAATTGGAAAAAGTCACGTGATGGATATCTTCACTAGTAAAGATATGGAAAATATCTCACTGTGTACTCTCACTCTCTACTATATAATAAAAAAGATTCTCCTATTAAAATAGCTCAAAAACGATGTAAGATATACTAACCGTTTATCGATCAACTGCCAAGTCATTTTCAACATAAAAATGGATGAAAAAATCCAAGTTAGCGGTCATGAGGGCAAATTGAATATATGAATACAACGAAATATATAGAATCCATTTCTTTTGCTTACATTTTGCGCACTTGCAACATTCACTAGCAGACTTTGCGTATGGTGAAACTTTCAAATATTCTCCCTATAATGCACAAAAATATATAAATTGTGGTCAAGATTATCTGAGGGTTTTTGTTCGAAAGCGGGTTAGCTTAATCTTGGGTTAACGATAAGCTTCAAAGCAATCTCCAATAGGTAATAGCTTTTTTATAAACTTACATGTATTTTTCCAGACATCGTGTCTGGATCAATAGAGTTTTGTTTTTGAACGTTTTCAAACAAACGAAGAAATACCTTCGTGCCTCGCACCCAGGCGCTTTGGTTTGTTTCTTTCACGGCATCAAGCGCACGCGGAATTGATCTTAATTATTCCACACAAAAGCCAGCTGGGCCGCAGCACATAAGTAAATGCCATATACAGAGGTCTCGCTTCTTATTAATTTCAGCATTAGGGATTTTCCCAGTCCGCCATGTTCTTAGCAAGTGCCCAAAATAGAGGTCGTCACCTCCCTGAAAAGATATTGAAATTCAATGTTCCAGGGGGGTGAATGCTCGGGTGAATGCCTTTCTTTAGGCCGCCAGATATGTGCAGTAAAAACTACCTTACTTCTCGCGAAGTGAGATCTCTAAATAATAGCAGTAACAAAGCGACTGCATAGGTTTAACCCAGGGGGTTTAAGTTAACCCTTGAACTGGATTAACGTCAATCCAGCTTTAGACTTTCTTAGGTTAGCGCTAATCCACCATCGTGGACATAAGTTTTTCAATAAAATATTAATTTGTCTCTGTGAGAGTTTACATTGTAGTTCAATAGTATAGTAATCGACAAAGGGCCTTCGTTCGAAACATCGAAATTCTCCTTGTATTTTTCAGGTAGTTGCACCCCTTTCAATCCAATAGCCAAAATAGCCGCTTCCAATACCTCTCCACAAGTTATTCCTAATGTTTTGCAGACGGATATGACAAAATGAATGCTCTTTTTACACTCATGCTTGTGGCACGGGTCTACCGTATCCCATGGGATTGGCTAGAAAAGTAAAAATAAAATATCGAATTATTTATAGGGCCTGTTTATACTGCAGAGGCAACTGCCCCACTCCATCGCTCTCCCCACCCCCAACACCACCCCGCCCCCTCTCCCCAATAATTTTTGGAAGTCTTTAAATGATAGCTGAATAATTATTGTGCAACAAAGCTCTAACAATAAATTTTCAGCCATGAAAGCATGCAGTGGTAGCAATTATTGGCAATGGAATCTGCGGCGACCGAATTCAGTTAAACTAAAATTTTCAGCAACAAAAGCCAGGTAGTTATATGTTGGCGACCTAAATTGCTCCACCGGAGTACAGGGCATTTATTAGAGAGCGGTGTATAATACAAATTTCTCTGAACTGGAAGAGCAAAAGAGAACCATTATGAATTGCATTATAATGTATCATCATTATTATCGAATAAAAAAGTTTGTTCGTAAAATTTATAAAATCAGTGAATACCCGTGCAGTTATTTTGGTTATTCAAGTCTATTTAAAGCGGTTTATACTTACCGCACATTCAGGCAATGGACCCGAGACGATCGGTGGAATGAAAGATTTCTCCTCAAGATTCAACGAAACAGGTTTTCCTAGGTGAGAGAATAAACCCTGAATTAGGTCAGGATGAAACGAGGATGAAAGCCGGTATGAGAGTTGGCTGTCACGAGCTGTTCTTAATGCTTTCCCAACACTATATCATTCTATTAAAGTTAGGGGCTGATTACATGGGTAGTTTTCAGCCCATGCAGGCTGAATTTCAACCCGGTTAACCGAGCTCAAATTAGAATTTCAGTTCTAATCATATAGAGCAAAATTACTCAAATATGATTGGCTAACGATGAGGGCTTTTTTTCTTAATTCAAGGCAAAATTACTTGTACCTGATTGGCTGAGATGCAAGCGCGGTAAGTTTCTTGTTGTAAACAGCCAGAAAAACAATGGCTTCTCGCTTTGTCGTTGGGGAAAATTATGTTATTGAAGAATTAAAAACTACTAGTGAAAACTCAACCACTAGAAAAAGTAGAAATTTATTGGTTGGCGTATTTAAGAAAAGGGTAGGCAGGGCATGAGCATTATTCCATTAAGAAACATCGGCGAAGGCATGGAGACATACGAGATTCAATAACTTGACAAGTAATTCACAATTAACTTACGAATAAATTTTGTCCTCTATGATAATCGCATATAGTTCCTCGTAAAATTGTGATTTAATTTCACTTGTGTTTTCAAAGTTTCACAAATTGCGACTCGGTTTGTGAAACTTGAAAACACGCTTGAAATTAATACTTGAAATTAAAAATACCAAT
Source organism: Paramuricea clavata (assembly GCA_902702795.2). Lineage (NCBI taxonomy): Eukaryota > Metazoa > Cnidaria > Anthozoa > Malacalcyonacea > Plexauridae > Paramuricea > Paramuricea clavata. The sequence goes on from CACRXK020015454.1 coordinate 10,194, forward strand.
GTAATCTAGTAACATGATTTTTTCTGTGTTGGTGTTGTGTACTCAGGTGAATATGAAGTTTGTGATGTTACTCTGAGTGTATATCCACACCGGGTGAGCTTGAAAAATATGCCTGACCACGGTGGGAATCGAACCTACGATCTTTGGAATAGTACCCCAATGCTCTCGCGTAGTTCAGTTAGCAGAGCATTGGGCTAGTATTCCAAAGGTCGTAGGTTCGATTCCCACCGTGGCCAGGCATATTTTTCAAGCTCCCCCGGTGTGGATATACACTCAGAGTAACATCACAAACATCATATTCACCTGCATGAGTACACAACACCAACACAGAAAAACTCTTTTATGGAATTATGCAAACTTGTAATGTGAATTGTTTTTGAAAAACAATTTTTGCAGGTTGAAGTGCGATTTTAAGACAACGTTTGGCGACTTACAATTCGATCATATTTTTGTTTTAAATTTCGAAAGATTCGGCATCTTTCTTTGTTATACGCAGACCGTCTGTTTCGTGATTCAGGTTGATTTTCCAAAATGTTGCGAGGAAAATTCCGGTGTTAATTAAGTGATTAACATTTTGAAATTTCTATAGCGCAAATTTACATGTGCATGGATATGATCAAACCCAGCGGGAAAAATGACGTTTATCCAACCGGCGTTGAATCAACGTTGGAAATGACCTTCCAGACGTTGGATAGACGTTGAAAAAGGGTTGACTATGCAAATTGGATCGACGTTACTGTTTCGACGTTGAAACAACGTTGAAATTAGGTTGCCAATCTCGTCAACCGTAATTCAACGTTGAATCCACGTTAAAACAACGTTGAGATTGGTTCACAAATCGACACATTTAACCATGAATGAACGTTAATTCAACGTCTGTTGGCTGCTGTTGAACCAATGTTTGTAAAACAACGTCAGAGCAACGTAGATATTAGGTTGTCGACGTCGCAACCTTTTTTCTACCAAATTTCAACGTTGAAACAACGTCGTGTGCCCGGTGGGAATGCGCTCTACATCCAGTATTACGCTTATCTAATGGACCATTTGCATATAGACTAAATTTTGATCTAGACAAAAATTTCATCACAGCTTGAAAGAGCATCACAAAATTAGTAATATGCCAAAGTTTCGTTGCGAAATGTTGTAAAATGCGGATAATATAGCCTTGCGAAGTTTGCCGTTTTTCAGTCATTTTGTATTACAAACGGGAAATTGATGCCCCAACACCCGATTGGGCTGTCAATTTCCGCCAAAAAAAAATTTTCCGGAAAGAAAAATTTTTCGGCACCTGTCGGGCACAATTGGAAAAAGTCGGGCAAATTTCTTTCTGCCCCCCTAATTTTTTCCTTCCCGTACGCCTATGGCTATATTATCCGCATTTTACAACATTTCGCAACGAAACTTTGGAATATTACTAATTTTGTGATACTCTTTCAAGCTGTGATGAAATTTTTGTCTAGATCAAAATTTAGTCTATAATGCAAATGGTCCATTACATATACTTATCTTAAACTATTTCATCTTTACAACAATTGTGATATTACTTTCTTAACTGTGTTTATCCTAACCCACCCTGTCAACTTTCCCTGTGGGAGGAAACCGGAGCACCCAGAGAAAACTTACGACTTTCAACAGAGCGTTGATCGACTGCATTGTGTAGTTGAGCAATTAAGCAAGGATTTGTATATATTATTGACGTAGGCGGGGAACCCCCAACTAAACTTAACTAATATCTCTTTTATATAATAAGTTTTGATGCTTATTTTTTGTCAATGGGTGATTCCAGTAATAGGCGAAAGAAGAATAACGAAATCCATTATCATAGGTGGAACGAGCATCTTGAAATGAGTTAAATAGCAAAGTTTGGTTGCGAATTGTTGAAAAATGAGGAAAATATATATAGCCCTGTGAAGTTCGCAAATTTTTAGTATATTAATTTGCATTACGCGCGGGAAAAATAACCATTTTTGAGCCGAAAGTGGTTATTTTTTCAGCGCATAATA
>CACRXK020015455.1:0-12195 GCA_902702795.2 Paramuricea clavata
ATATTTTTGGAGGGATGGACATTTTGTTTGAGGGGGTTATAGATAATATTGGAGGGGTAGCACCCCCCTGCACCCCCCCCCCACACAAAATCCGTCTATGAAATAAATACATCACATGCCATCTGCTTTTCACGGGCATAGTGTCACCATGGATTGTAAAATAACTGGATAGGAAACTTCCTGACGTCACAGTCTAAACCTAGTTGCAATAGGTGACGTCACGTGTATTGCCAAAGTTCTCGGCATTTTTGTTGTTTCGCTATATTTTCCGCTTTAAAAGAGTAATATGCTTCAGCATAAACTGGTCTAATTGTTTTAAAAACATGCCTAAGCCACGACAAAGCATTCAAGGTAAATGTTTTTCGTCTTTGTTTTGTATTTTTTTACATTTGTAGCTACGAAATTGGCGTAGCCAAATTTAACGAAATTTGCGATGCATTTTTCACTGTTAGGCCTACTCTGGGGTGGTAAATCGCCTTAAATCGCTGCGATATAATGCGATTTTAGGCGATTTAAGTAAAAACTGGGACTTTCAAGCACTGCGATTTTAAGCAAATTTATATATAACAATATATAAATTCAAGTTAATGAGACAACACGTTTGTCACCTTCAAACCTGGTTATAATCTCATAGTAACAGGATAAGCTTGTCAACAGCCACAAAAAGGCGATATCCAATAGTCCAAAGTTCAAATGTTTCTCTGGGCAAGTGTAAAACCGAATGAAAGATCAACTGACCAATCATATGTCAACAACGAACACGCAGAACAAAGGTCAATGTGATAAGGGAGTTCACTTTGACAAATATCCCAACAAAGAGCAATGTCTTGTTACAGAGAAAGAAAATTTCCACCCACCCACCCGTTCATGTTCCTGGTATCTGGTGAATTGTATTCAAGAACAATTTGTCAAGAAAGACTATCGAACAATTTTCTCATGGAAAATTATCGCTATGTAAATACTTAAATTGGTTTATGTTCAAACAAATAAATTTTGGTTCGGGGTTGAAGTGTTCCCAATGGTCAACTTCAGGCCCATAGACTCAGGTTATTTATGTAAATATAATCAGTCGAATCGTAGGTACTCTCCAAGGGGATTATCACCTCTTGGTTGAGGTCTATGTCAGAGGGGGTCGCTACCCTTCGGGCAGAGCTCCTATAGAGCATTCAGTCTCTCCTAGCAGGTCATATATATACGCATGCGGGATGAAAACATTTAAATATAAGGTTTAATGAGTCTTTGGGTTGACCAGAGTTTGAGAGTATATAATGTATATAATTGGTTCAATTCACCCAGAACCCATTCTCCCACAATGATTTGGTGTGTGTTTTACTTATTTTCGGGTTGTTCTTTCACCTAACGTGCTGGTATTATTAAGGCGATTTAATGCGATTTATGAAAAAAATTTAAATTTTAGGGATTGCAATTTAGTTGTTTTCAAAGGAATTAAATTTTATGTTTCGCTCCAGTTTCCTCCCACAAGGCAAAATTGGCAGGGTGGGTTAGGATATAAACAGAGTTAGGAAAGTAATATCATATTCTCATTGTTGTAAAGATAAATAGTCTAGGCTAACATAAGTAATCATAGTACTTGATGTAATCGGTCACTGAAAAGCCCCAATGTGGGGAGTGAGCTAAATAATCATATAATGTTTACACACACATATGCATTGTACAGGGCATTTTTTAAGAATTCATCAGTGGGGGGGGGGGGGCATCTACAAAAAGGGACCATACTATACTGAGTGTGGAGAAATGATAGATGGTTTGTTGGTAACAAAAAGTTTGGTGTGGTATAGCATTTAATAGTAGGGGGGGGGGGGGCTGGAGGTATTCTCCCCCAGAAAATGTTTGCATTTTTCTATCCCTATAACTGCAATTCCCTGCATTTTCTGAAACAGATTTTTGGATATACAGCATTACATTATGCTGTAGATAGACTGAACCCTAAGTTATGTACTTGCATAGTATGTTTATGCAGGGGTCATCCTAAGAAAATTTTAGAACTGCCCATTTCGACAAGAACAGAGGTATAGTGAACACAGGCTAACTATGTGGCAGACAAGGTTCATGCATTAATCAATGCGCCAGAAACTCCCCTTCAATGAGACATTTTTGCCATGACGTATTAGATACCTCAACAGCTAGGAGGGTCCTGGGGGCAATGCTCCCTTAGAAAATTTTGAATTTTAAAAGTCCAGAATGGTCATTTTATGCATTTTCAGAGTAAAAGCTGGATTTTATTTTTGCCTTAAATATCTGTACGGGTGCTTAATGTATAATTAACTTTCATATATAAAGCTCAAAAACTGGATTTAAGAACTGCCCATTTTAAGTTTTAGAACTACCCATTTTACATTTAGAACTACCCATTTTGGAAAATGGGAGGCCTTAGGATGACCCCTGTGTTTATGTAGATACCACAACTTGGTCACTCAGGGAACCAGCTTGATAAACTTAGAGGGCCCGACTCCCACGAAGTGCCACCATGGTTGGCACAGAACGGGCAAATTTTGAAAATCTTGCGTCTCGAAATCGTCGGAAATGGCATTTTCAAAATCTTCTCTTCCTCTTTTGTTAGGCCCTTTCAATCTTTCGATCATTACTTCGTTCATTATGATTTGTGAGTCTATAGTATCCGCAAGTAAGGATGGATTATTACGAGAAATGTTGTTATCAAAATATCGATTACAGATATTTGATTATATATATACGATTTCTTTGCCCCCCCCCCCCCAGTTATATAGTTAAAAAATGCCCTGGGTTTAAAGCCACGAGCGCGCAGCGCGAGTGGCTTTAGACCTAATAAAACACGACCTGTGAGTTTATTAAACGGCTTCAAACACGACTACAAATTCAATAGATATACTGCCTTACTAGTATTCTTTATATAAAGAATACTAATTAGGAGTGTTTTTATCAGGTTTAAAGCCACTGCACGTGACATATTATGGTTGACATGATTTGCCAATAAGCTTATGAATTATTGAGTGTTTGAAATACAGTATTATGATATGCAATATGGAAATGGTAGAGAGTATTCCTCTGTCATTAACCCAACCAAGTGAATATTATTCATCCTTGCATGGTCAAGTAGTAAAATAATTCATAACATACAGCGTCGATCACTAGTTGCTTCCCTTGTTCTTTGGCTTTCATGACAATATTCTATTTTGAAGAAAAAGTCAAAAATACATAAAGCCTGCAATTGATTTTACAAAACTACCCTACCACCCCGCATATAAGCGCCTGCAGATAAAGGCGCGTGCGCTTATATCTGACCGTCAAAATTTGCGAGTTAAATCACGGTTTAAATAGACATGAACATAACCCTTCTTTTAATGATATAAAATTACTTTAAAATTTATGTTTTAAATTATCAACATTTTCAATTGTGGTTATATGGTTAATGATAATTGTTATTGCACTATTAATAAATTATTAAACGAATGTGCCAATTCTCATAGCTAGATCCCATCAGCGTAGATCTGGGCACGAGAGTCGCGTGTGAAATTTTATAGGCGCGTGGTATAAAACGTCAATTTTTAGTCAAAAATGTTTCCAAAATTGCAGAAAATTTATTTATGGGTGCTGCGCTTATATGAAGGGTAATAGGGTACCCGTACATGTATACCATTTCAGTTTCTAATTTGTTGTTAAATGTATAACCATTACCATACATCTATAACAAAGTAAGACTGTTTCACCTTTACTACAGAAAGAATTTGAGAATCCCTTCCTAATCCAGGCCCAACAACTAGGGTATGGAGTCGAGGCAGCCATTTTAAAAATTCATCAACTGCGTTAGCTTCGTCCCTACAAAATTGAATTTTCGAAGCATTGATAAACTGAAGGCAGGATATATTTTTTGCATTCAGGCCTTTTTTGTGCCTTCTAATGTTATCATCAGATCTAGAAGACTATTGAAGCACAGTACCGTACGGATTCAACAAGAGAAAATTAAACCGAAAGCCTTAACAGTATTGAAGATCAGAAGACTCATGATGCTCCAAGTTCATTAATAGCAGTGCTTTCGGCTGTAAACGCCGTCAGTAAAACTGGGATAAAATTAGTTAAGGGACATCATTAATAAATATATTAGGGAAAGCGACGTTTTTGGCAACACGGACGTCAGATTGCCGAGAGGGACTGGATTAATAACTGGGTTTGTGTCAGCCTACCTCCTGGCCTTCTCGCTTCCGCCTCATTATTTTAGGGGGAAGTCGACAAGGTTTGCAGGTTGAACGGGATAAAGCTGTATTATTTGCGACCCAGTTCGGATTTTTTGCGAAACTGACAGCCCGCAAGTTCATGACAGCCTGTAACTTGCCCGCGCTTGGAAGGTCAGGGACTAGGCTGGGTTGTGTCTGTTTGTGATAATCGTCAACACATTTTCGACTATTATACTTTATACGATATTTAATATTTTCTTTATTAGCACCATGCAACATCATTCGCATTATAACTTAGCTCTGGTTAATAACCGAAATTATTATTTTTATTGAAAATAATTCAAGAGTTTGGCTAAGAGTTATCAGTGAAATCCTCAAATCCGCTCTGTACCTGCCCAAATTTGGATTTATGACATCACCGTGGAATATTGAAAACAAATATACCACGTTTGACGTGATTTCGTGGTATACTGAAAAACAATGTAACACACTATGACGTCACGCTAATGTATGCGGTTTATGCCAAAAGCGAGAAAATACAAATGGCTTCCTCAAAGGAAAGGGTCGCCGACCTTTTTTGTGTATTCCGACAAATAAATAACAAAACAATTATTGAATTTGGTTCTCGCAGGATATGAGGAATTATTAAGGCCTCGGTTTGTGTTATCTACCTCAGCCTTCGGAAGATAACACAAACCTCGGCCTTAATTCCTCATATCCTACTCGACCTCATTCAATAACTGGGTTTTTTTTATTAAAATTGTTTGCCACAAGAGCATAATACATAAAAGACAGTCACAGTAACTATTTACATATGTTTATGAATCTATATACAAGAGGAATCACAGTATAACAAGGTTCCAAGTCACTTACAAAAGAGGATGAACAATAAGTTCTGGACTGTAAGATTTGATAACTTGAGAAGCTCCTGAAGTACAGAACACGTGTGATAGATCACAACCCTAGATAATGCAAAAATTGTACATTTTCAATGTGAATTACATGGTAATTACATGAAACAACTGAATACATTAAAATTACAACATGAGGTTAAAATATTAATACAGCAATACTACTATGAATTATCTGTAAATCTAACTGTTCGCGTTAAAATTTGCTATAACGATAAAGGAGTTTTGTACCGTTCGGTTCTAAAATTAGGAATTTGACATTTCAATTCTTAAGGAATAGCAAGATGCCAAATGGCTATTGAGATAGATCATGTATTAATATTTATGATTGGTATACTCTACGATTTGGTTAGAAAACTTCGTGAAAGCTCGATTTCTTCTTCCGCTATAAGTGTTAACAACCCCACTTTCAACGAGGAAATCTTCTCATAATCAATTCCAGGATATATACAATAGAATGGGTACGTTTTTGAACACGTACTGGTCTGATACTTTTGATGTTATGTACTCAGGTGAATATGATGTTCGTGATGTTACTTTGAGTATGCATCCACACCGGGCAAGCTGAAACGTTTGCCTCACAACGGTGGGAATCGAACCCGCGACCTTTGGGATACTAGTGCAATGCTCTACGTTGACGAGTTACGTGATCAACCACAAACATCATATTCACCGGAGTACATAACATAAACAAACACAATTTAAAGTATCATATCTTAGAATACATTAATATCGAAAGAACTAAATATCACCAACTCGAACCGACTTGACCTCGTAGCTCAGTTGGTAGAGCATTGGACTTGTATCCCAAGGTCGCGGGTTCGATCCCACCGCGGTCAGGCAAACTTTTCAGTTTGCCCGGTGTGGATGCACACTCAGAGTAACATCACAAACAATGTACACTGGTCTAATACATGTTACATACAGTGCCGGATTAACCATATGGATGCGATATGCCACGCGCCCCGTAGCCTACGATATGCAATATGCCACGGGTATAACGGGTCCCACGCTTACTCTGCTATTCATTGCTTTAACTGAACCAGAAGATATAGTCGTTTCGAGCATTTAGAGACAATACAATTAGGCCTCGGTTTCAAACGTCGAGCTTCTCATGTGCCGAACGCATTAAAAACGATAGATAATCAGCTGAAATGCCTCATTATACAAATAATGAAATTTTATTCGTGCAATGGTAAGAATATTTTCATGAGGTGAATGATGGAATGTAAGAATGTTCCATTCAACGAGGCGACGTTGTTTTATATAATGCCAAAATGGACTAATAGATTCGTACGAGAAGCATTTTGACGGATGCGATTTATCGAAAACACAAAGAGTGCAATGCCAGTTGGAATAAAACGTATAGTACAATTGCACTCGCAAAGAGTGCACTCTTGGGAAATGGAATTTTCTATTCAATATCACGTGACCATAAACAGCCAATTAAACGATCAGAATTCAATAAGGTATTATATAATATCTACACATGAGAGGCGCGACGTTTGAAACCGGCCTTATAGTCTTAGATATATGACTGTTTATGCAGTCACTTACGGAAACATATCAAGCCCTAGTCCTAGATTAATAAAATAACAAGGTTCCCAGCCTTCAGGAAAGGTAAAATTCAAGGACCTTTCCAAGATTTTAAGGCCTGTGGATCGAACCCTGAAATAAGTTTAACGTCTAATAAATTCGGCAACATAGCATGCATATCAATTAAGTTTATTATAATTACCTCGGGTCGGTACGACACCGAGGTCTTAAATTCGGCTCCTATTTTTTTTTTTTTTTTTTTTCGAGCCGCGCGCGTAGTCGAAGATCGAAGAGCCTGCGGAGGAGACGACAACTTCCGGTAAATAAGTGTACTTCCGGCAAGTATCGGCCAAAGCGAAACGGAACCCGAAGCTGTCCTTGCACAAAATCCGTCAGAATTGTTGATTTAAAACCAGAAGATGTGATAATTTTGACATACATGTTTAGCTGGACAACTATTCTCGAGTATATGTTGATATAATGTACAATACATCGTATGCATGGCATGGGAATACCGCGGCCAACTTTCACTTGTTATCTATTATAATTACTGGCCCGAATCAAAAGTAATTATTTTCGGCTGGAAGACAACTGTACGTCGCTGCTTGTCGGGACCGTATGACAATGAACCTATCCAACGTTACACTAGACATTTGTGAGGACATGCATATAGACATAACCATAGGCACTGTAGTGCATTGTGATAGAACAGATTTCAGTTTAATTAATCGCCCTAAATTAAAATCTCCACAAGCGGAGGTCAATTATAGTGTTCTAGTTTACATATTATCATTAATGATAAGGTTTACTCAAATAGCGTATTGGATAATCACGGGAATAGAACTTATGGTGTATTCTGCACATGCGTATATCTAGGATAAAATCCCACAAGCGCAAACGAAACTATTTCTCTATAAAATTGAACTGAAAAGACTCACAGCGACCGTTTCCAACAGTGCTTCAGGCACCCGACGACACCGTATGGGGGGCCTTTAGCACTGTCACCTTCTCATCTTGGGATGTTTACGTTATCGCGTGTACATGTCAGGGTGACGAAGATGCATTATTGCTAATAATGTCTGTGTGCACTGATGCACGCTGCATTATTTTTAATAATGTCGTGTGCTATTTTAACGCGTACATAGAATATGACGCGTATAAACATTTACCCCTGAGCCGGAATTTCCCTATACAACCAAAAAGGGGGTAGTTCCTCGGGTAGAGGAGAAGTGATCACGTGATCGGCTAGTTGTGTTGTTTGTGGCGTCAGATATAACCAAATCCCTATCTCTAAGCCTAATCCTTACCCTAACCCTAACCCTTACCCTTACCCTAACCCTTACCCTAACCCTAACCTCAAAACTAATCGCTATAACTAACTGATGACGTAGTCTGTGATGCAAATTCTTCTACCCGAGGATGTACCCCAAAAAGGCCGCTCCCGTTTTTCAGTAGAACGTTAAATGAAAACTTCTCGACATTCGCTGATATAATGCAGAGAGAAAACAATAGGTTTGATGAGGGCCAGTAATTATTGTCAACAATATTAAAACGGAGCTTTGATTAACTGATTCACCATTTATACTAGTGAACTATTAAACTATCGTGATTTACACAATTTTTGGATATTTACCAGACGATCCCCTATCCACCGACCCGAGGTTAACGCCGAGTCGGCGTCTTGTTCTATATTGAACTGAAGTCTAAAAGCGTCGCACTTGACTTGAGTCTTGACAAATGACAACTTCAACTTGAGATTAGAGCTGGACACTTAAACGTACTTCACTTCAGAAGTCATCACAAGTCAACTACAAAGTTTATAATACAAACATTTTTTCCAAATGCTGTGCTATTATATTATATTTTACTCTTCAGACCGGGCCCTAAAGTACCTGTCAGCAACATACTTAACATAATATTTAAAGGGTATTGGCAACAGAACATTTTATTGCTTCATCTGAAAGATCACGGAAAAATAAGCCGATTTGGCCGTTTAATGCTCTATTCTATCTCATCTAGTTCCGAAGTTATACGCAAAAATGTGCAAAATATAAGTTGCTGATTCAGCACAACGTGTGACGTCATTGGTTCGGTAAGTATGTTTAATGAATACTAAACTGAAGCATAGCTCAGTTATTATGGACCCAAATGAAATGAAATTTTGCATACTGATTGTACATGATGAGACGCATTGAAAATCACTTCCAATTTTGTTGCCAAGGTGACAATGTCGTTCCCAGGCCCCTTGCGCTAATTTTATAAAACAGCTTCATTCATGGTACTTTATAAGAATAAAGTAATATCAGAAGTATGTGTACCATACCTATGCATGCCAAAAGTTTACTTGCATGATAATAATTCGAAAATGACATAGTATAGATAAATGCAACTAGTTATTCAAAATCAGTGTAAGGGGCCTGGGAATGACTGTGTTGCCTTGACAACTAAATTAGAAGTATTTTCCCATGCGTCTCATCATGTACTATCTGTATGCAAAATTTCATTTGATTTGAGCCAATAATAACTGAGCTATGCTTCAGTTTACTATTCAATAAACATACTTACCCAACCAATGACGTCACACGTTGTGCTGAATCAGCAATTTATATTTTTCACATTTTTGCGTACAACTTCGGAACCAGATGAGATAGAATAGAGCAGTAAACGGCCAATCGGCTTATTTTTTTATGCTCTTTCAGATAAAGCAATAAAAATTTTTATTGCCAATGTCCTTAAACTGTTCCAACACTTGATGTGCAAGAAGTCAAACATTTAAATCAAATTCTTAGCTACCTACCAACTTTAACGCTGAAATTGCAGCAAAATATGGTGCACCTGTGTATCTAAATGAAAAGAAATAATCAACCTTATTATAAACCATTAATCAAAGAATACACATAATGGCTGATTGGCTGGCTATATATTGTTTCATTCACTTTTAGTGCAGTTCTGGAAATACACTCTTCCAGGAAATATGTCACCTTGGCTAAAAACCCCTTAGTTGTTTTTAGTGATTGAGACATTTGGGTTGGACTAATGTCACATACACGAAAACAAGGCTCTAATTATATAACCAAAGTGACATGATACTTTCCAGAAGGGTTATCATGCAGCCATTTGATTAGACAAAAGGGTGACAGCACTAAATTATCATCACCAAACATGATCACAGCAGCATTTTCCAGTTTTCATACAGCAATTTTTATACCCACCAATTAAATTTCTACTCAATATAAAAATGTTGACAGCATTTTTTGCTGTCACAAATCTTAATGTTGCTAATTCCCAGTGCTGCATGCTAATGTCAGCTAATTATACTAGTGCACACTTGCACATTACTGAGCTGATTCATCAAATGTAAAAGGTGGTTCATTTTTTTCAGTCTAAATGCCAGTGAGAGGAATTTATTTACTAGACCCATAACACACTTGGCTTGTCTGCTTATGTCATCATCAAGCAAAGGGTATGCTGACTAAAATTCAATGGGAACAATTGTGTAAAAAAGAATAGGTGAATTTATACTAGTCTAGTCTAACTACAGTGATCAATATTGTACTAATCATGTGTCTGGACAAACGTGGCCGGGCACAGCAAATATATAGTAATTTATAATTACTCTGTCTGATAATTCATTTGATATATATTACGCACTGCATACTAGATGGTGGCACAGACTGAGATGGATCATCTGTGATGACAAATGATTGGAGGGAGACCAGTGCTCATGGCAGAAGGGTAATTAAATTATCCTAGGCACTCCTGAAGTTGGGACTTCAAATTAGAGAGGGCACCAAAAATTTGGAGGGTCCCATTCTCATGTTAATAATTGGTATGTAGTACCACACGCTCTCTCAATTTGGAGAAATTCAACACTTGACCATACCCCTTTATGAAGGGACGTTGGACACCATTTGGGCTCAATGATTATAATCTACCAGTGGCTTTGCTTGCCATTACAGTCTTTATAGAGCATGTAGCTGTTTTGCTTGGGTTAAGTTTGTCTAAGAACAGATAATACATCTCTTTCTTGAGGGTGGGAAAGGGGGGAATGGATCACGTTTCACAACGAAAAAAAAAGCCGTTTCACAATTCGCTATGTCTTAAAAAAGCAATTTCACGGAAAAGTAAATTCTAATGAAATAACATAATAATAATAGGTTTATTAAGAGTATGTTTAATGCATGGAACAGTACCACGCTTTAAGTTCTCTCACGTCTCTGCCTGCCGCAGTTAAAAACTACACCATAACTTAAAAAGTTTGAGTGACGAGTATGTCCGACGACCACCGAAAGGCCTCCGAAGTTTTTACTCTTGTGTGATCGAGTCAGATCGATCATATAAATTGATTATCGCGTATCATGTTTATTATGACTATTATGAAATAGATCGAAATAAACAAAGCAAAATCACAGTTCACGAAACAGACACTTTAATTCTCATTTCACGGAGCATTTTTATCGACAATCATGCCTCACGGCTGTAGAACAAATCACATTTCACGACACTAAAATCAAGCATTTCACATTTCATGCGAACAAATATTGACCATTCACGGCTCACGAAAATACCCTTTCCCACCCTCTTTCTTGTATAAATTGGAAGCAATCGCTTATCACTCCTTCCATAGATGCTGTCAAATTTCCAAATTCTCCACCCATACCAGACTTACAATATTATTTTTGTGTGGAGAAAGTGATTAATTAATTTAAATATATTGCTTAATAAATGTTAATGCATCGGCTCTCTGTAATTTTGCAGGATTTTCTTGGAAATGCATGGAAATTTCTGTGCGGGGAATGTGTTCCCCATACAAACCAAACTTTACAGTCCGGCAGACAGGCACCTATAATGCATAATTTCTATTACCAAAAAGCGAAAAAAGTATGTACAAAAAATCTCCAGAAAAATCATGAAAAAAAGAAAATATGATGCTATTTCCTGCAAAAACTGCCACTGATCACACATTCTTCAACTTGTTCCCAGGCCTCATGATTAAGATGCGAGGTTAAAACTCTCAAATTCCCAACCCTCTGGACAAATGTTATTGTCAAATTCCTGACCCAGGGGAAGCAGGTAGCTGTCAAATCCCATGGGTATGCCCAATACCCCCCCCCCCCCCCCCGGGGGCAAACCACTGACTGTTGGTGCCATTGAACTATAAATAAACTGGAAGGCTAACTGCTATGATGAAGGCCTATGATTTGATGAAGCCAAAATAGTTTTTCTGAGTTATGAGCAGAAATACTTGACCCCAAACGTTGGGCTATATATCAAATTGAAGCTTGAAGCTATTGAAAATTGCTACTCGGTGTGGAAATTTCAAGACTTAGCGAAAAGAAAAATATTTAAAAAATACAAAAACAACTGCAAAACGGCAAATTATCGGTAATTATATTTGTAGTTTTTCAATATTTCCCTTTCAGCTAAAGTCTTGAAATTTTTACACCTAATAGCATTTTTCAATAGCTTCAATTTGATATATAGCCCAACGTTCAGTGTTGAGTATTTCTGCTCATAACTCAGAAAAACTAAAATGCACTGGCTTCAATTCCCCCCCCCCCTGAGTTAGCCTTCCC